>DWAP01000326.1:0-23046 GCA_018230625.1 Heliconius eleuchia | reverse complement strand
TCACTACGTTCCCTCTGCCTACCCTGCAGTGTGCGGGATACAGCGTGAAGCTGACATTTTAGTCATGATCGTTACAAGACGCACGCTTGTGCTTCTGTGTCACAACGTATACTAGAAAGTATAGAAGAGTGATTAGTTAATAATATTAGTGTATATATATGAAGTTTCTCTTTGTATCTATCTGGCAATGGTAAATCACAACACTTTACAACAAAAAAAAAAAAAAACGAAAAAAACATAACACCGCATCCCGTATAGAGTAGGGTATACAGAGGGAACCTAATGTTAAGACACTCCGTTACCATTCTTATTCCGCCCAATTTTTAAAATATGGCGTGTTTCAAGCAACAGCGTGGAACACAGGCAGGCCGCCACGATTGTTTTTTTTAGTAAAAAAATAAAATTATTTTATATTTTGTTCCAGATAATGTGATACAAAACAAGAACGAACAAATCATGAGGTTACACAATTGAAGATGTATGTGAAAAAAATACTTGAAATAAGATCCGAGACGGTTAAGAAGAAAAAAATGAAAGTGATTAATCATATCCAAATCTAACTGAATGTTTTAATTGGGGCTACTAAAATGTTACTTAGAGACGACAAAGTACGGAACGAAGTAGTTTGTTATAAAGAGATTAGTATAAAAAGAGACAAGCGAGAGAGATAAAGGTAAATTAATGTTATTTTTTGTACGAATTACGTTAATTACTCGAGTTAGTTTTCGGACTGTCGTAACAGTTTGACAGAAAAAATCGACATTCTTGCTCTACCCAAAATGTCCGTTTGTATCATGATTTGAGTAACTAAAAAAAGATTTGGCTATGACATTCAGGCGGATAATGCATTCAGCGTGGTTAAACACTGGCCAAAATACAATCAGAATTTTCCAAACGGTGACACAAAGAAGAAGAGAGAAAAAGGATCCTAATGTTAGATGTTAAAACACTCCTAATTTTACCCCGGATTTTCGAGACATGAGACAGAGTGTGTTAAGTGGCAGAAGAAAATACCGCCCTTCATCTATCAGGGCGGGGAAATGGAAATAAATTAAATTTAATGTCATAATTAACAAGCTCGTCTTAAAATATTTATTTATTTATATGTTATTATTACATTATTCGAGTTCAGCTACAGCTTCTCTGTAAACTTGTCCTTGAGCACTTATTCTAAGTGTAGAGAGAAGAGTATCGCTAGAAACTCTTATTTACGTCAAAACGTTTCCAGACTACCCCCTATGGATCAAGTAAACGTGACCCGCAACGGGACTAGCAACGCGACGGGCGTCGATACAGATACAGAATGGACGTACGCGGTGATGTTCAAACTGCGCACCGTCGTGCTTCTGCTTATAGTAATTATGGCGGTGCTGGGAAACTTGTTAGTTATAGTCAGTGTTATGAGACACAGGTATATTTTTTTTTTCATTTCTATACCAAATTTTTAGGTACCCAATGCACCAAAAGTCCGCATCATGTTGTAGCCCGCATATTCTCCAAATTCTTGATTTCTTGAGTGAGAATGGAATCCACAGTCAGTCCATAAGTACACGCTGTGCCGCTGGACCACGATGGTCTCACTATTTTATTTTATATTTTATATGATTTAACCTCAAGCTTTATTCTAGATATAGTACGGTAGGCAGAAGGAACTTGGGAACTTAGTGTTAGTACATACTGTTCCACAATAAGATATTTCAGTTCTCCATTTTCTACAGAATCGCAGCAGCAGCGAGACAGTGAGAAAATAGAAATATTAAATTATTCATTCCTATGAGTGGGAAACCAAGCCTTAAACGTTGCGTTTAACGTTACGCGTGCACGCTAGTGCCACTGCGCAACTACGGCCTCATTTTAACCATAATTCACAGTAAATGATTTCCTAATTTGAACAGTATGACTAATTAAAAAATATATTTTCAGAAAACTTCGAGTCATAACAAACTACTTCGTAGTGTCCCTGGCGTTTGCTGACATCCTCGTCGCGATGGTGGTAATGCCGTTCAATTTTAGCGTACAATTTTATAACGAATGGATATTTGGCCAGGTCATATGCGACTTGTGGAATTCATCAGATGTATACTTTACTTCTACATCGATACTACATTTGTGCTGTATATCTGTGGATAGATACTACGCTATAGTGAAACCTTTGAAATATCCAATTAAAATGACGAAAAAGGTGAGTGAAAATAAGTAAAACACAAATTAAATTTAAATTGATTATTTTCTTCAATTAAACAGGACGTCGTAGCTCAGTGGACCATGCGTGTGACTGTTAACGCAAGATTTGTGGGCTCGCTTCCCATTCCCATTCGCGTGGGGACTGAATTAGTATTTATTAATATTTTAATTACGCTGTAACGGGTAAGTAACAAAGCAAACCGTGGCATTGAGTTCCGCCATTCAACACGCAATATCTGGAAAATTTGGGGAAAAATGGGGAGCGGATGTACTTTTTTCTTCTGTCTATCCTGCTAGCGGGATACAGAGTGAAGCTGAAAAAAACACAATGTCTTATCATCAGTTTCACTTCGACTCAAATGACTCAGTAAATATGCGTTAAAATAATATTCTTATTTCAATAAGTAGAATATCGAATCCGAAGCCAGCTTATATTTATTTGGCGATTAAAATTGAAAAAAAGAAGTTTATTTTAACACGGAATATTTTAAATTTAAATAGTCATATAAGCAGAAAGAAACTTATGATATGTTATACATTTCTTGACAGTGCAAAATAAGTAGTGGACTCAAAGTCTCAGTGATCGAACTATATCGAAATCAAATTATATCATAACTTAGATTGGAATCCATAACGATCCATATTCGTTGCGTTGAGTTACCCCACTTAACATGCTATTTTTCGAAATGCGGTCTCACATCTACCCAGCTCGAAATGGGCGAAAAGTAAAGAACGTAGTATATCTCTACGCTTTCCGCTATGCATAAAAAAATGTAAAACTACCATCCATATAATGTCAGAAATTGCTTCAATTAATTAAAAACAATAATAATATTTAATTGCTTTAATATTAAGATCCAATTTAAAATCCATTAAAATAACAAAGTAAGAGCATGTTAATAATTTAAACATATTTGTCTTAATAATAGCTTAGGTTAAAATCGTTATTAACGATAAGGAGGGTTATATAAACAAAGTAAACTTACAATTTTGTACGAATTTCAAACAAAACTTTTCAAATGTTATAATTACTTACTGTAAAAAGCTTTTAAGAGCACTTTACATTATCTCGGGCAGTAATTTAATCTTTTAATAATATATTGTAGTCATATTTCATTAGAAGACTTCGTGTTAAGCAGAATATGATAGTTTGGTTACGGTTAAAATATCATTATTTAATAACAGTGCTAAGTGATCAGACTGTAGATTAAAATATCAGAGAAAAAATCATTATTTTGCATAATACAAAGAAAAATGTAATAGATTTTTTTTTCGATGAACTAACATTTATTTGCACTCGTTAATTCAAATATTTTTTTCAACTTACGTTATACACACATACATGTATAACGTGACAATGAGTCAAGCCTTTTCGATTGTGCATAAAAAATAAAATTAGATAAGAACATGTTTTTTTTGCAGATGGCGTTCGTCATGTTAGCAGCAACATGGCTCAGTCCCATAACAATATCTTACGCGCCAATTTTCATGGGATGGTACACAACAAGCCAGTTCTTAAGAGAACGATCACCAGACCAATGTGTCTTTAAAGTAAACAAGCCTTATGCAGTTATATCCAGTTCGATATCATTTTGGATACCTTGCACCATCATGATATTCACCTATCTAGCTATATTCAAAGAAGCAAACAGGCAAGAAAAAGCCCTTCATGCCAGAGCAGGTAATGCAATGCTAATGCATCGCCATTCGAGAGAAGTTGGTGACAAAAACGGAGCATTACATATTAATGCAACCACGCCAACGAAAGACAGAAATATACTCAAAATGAAAAGAGAACATAAAGCTGCAAGGACTTTGGGGATCATAATGGGTGCCTTCATCCTGTGCTGGCTGCCATTTTTCCTATTTTACGTATCAACATCCTTATGTGAAACTTGTGAATATCCTGAAGTAGTGACAGTTATCATGTTTTGGACTGGTTATTTTAACTCAGCGTTGAATCCCATAATATATGCGTATTTCAATAGAGACTTTCGTAATGCTTTCAAGAATACATTAGCTTGTGCGTTTTGTAGTTTCTGTCGTCGTGGTGCATCAGATTCGGAGGCCATGGAAAGGTTAGATAGACGAGGTTCCGCACAACTGAGGGTACCTGTCCCTTCTAGACGAGCGTCAGACTTGGCTTCCCTTTGAATCCAGCCAAGAGCTGACTGCTGTGTGACGGGCCTAGTGATCCAACGAAATATATAAGTGACAGTGAACTGTAAATATAGCGAGAATAATTTTGTATCGACATTCTTGTAATTATGTTTTTTTTATCTGGATTTATGTTGTTTCTGTTTTATAATTGATTAGATTTAGAAACGTGTATATTTATTGTAAATAGAACTTTGTATAGGTTTTGAAAATGGTAAAAACCGAGGTTACAGGCCTAAAACTTATAGTTTTGTACACTTGAGGCCGTGTTGTATATATTAGAAATATGTATGTGTGTATATAGTATAGAGGCTTTAGTGTATATGTGTCATTATATATTTATATATTATTTATTATAGAACGTAATATTGATAATAGTTGATAAAGAAGGATTCATAGCAATAAGTAGCGTAATTTTCATTAAAATATAGAATTTTACTGCTTTTAATACATATATAGGTTTTTAAAATAAGAAAAAATATAAACGATCATTAATAAAATTATTATTTTCCGTATGGTTTTTATTATTTATGTTTACAATTCTAGAACTAAAAACCAATTTTTGCCTGTATCACTCTCGTCATTTCAACATTCGAATTTGAATGTATTTTTATCTGGGAATAGCTATAAAATTAGTCATATAAAATAAATGTATCAAATTTCTATACATTAAGATTTATCTATATTAATACTACTTATGAACACTAGGTGATATTTTCTCCAGTCTAATTCAAAATAGACAAATAATACGACCGTCTTCTTTGTTATATTTATATAATAGGTCATCTAGAATTTTCAATATCGCTTAGTGTGATAATGTCTCATAGAATTCATCAATACAACTTCTAAGTCCGCTCAGTAATGAACAAGAAAAGTTTTAGTTCCATTTAATTTGAAATCGTACCAATAAAGCCCTTTACTCGAATAAGCGGTAAATCTTTGTAAATAAACTTAAGATTGTAGATAAATTTGTAGGTTTAAATTAATTTAGAGGCTATACAGGGTGGGTGGTGTTGTTAAAAATGTGTATTCTACTAATATAATTTTATATTATAATTTGTTTATTGTACAAGTTTATATAATTGTAATTCATAGTTGATTAAATCTATAAAATGCTTAAATTATCGTTTTAAATTTTGGTAAATATTATACAAAACTAAGTATAGAGAATCATCATCACCCACTCTGCATTTTACTCTTTAAACACTAGTAGGATGATATGATAATGATTATGGGGACAAATAACGCTTCAATAGACGAGTTTTAAAGTAATTGTTGTGCTAACTATAACCGACCGTTTAGATTTTATGTGTTTGTGTCGTGTTTGAAATGTTTATTATATAGTCATTGTAATACTAACCTAATTAAATCGATTTACGATACAATTTGAGCGAAATGTAATGTAGTATGAAAATCACTAGATTTCATAGAAATTAGTGTTTGTCTGGATTTTATAACCAATTTAATAATATTATAGTGATGATCGAGTATAATGATTCAAAATAAACCTGCTACGTCAAAAATAGGATTTAAAATATGTCAAATCTACAAAAAAAAATGTAGTTAGCAATGTTACAGAAAGTTTGAGTGAACCAATGAAAAATTATCCGTTTCCTCGTATATGTAATAAAATTGTTAAAAATTTAAAAGTAACGGGTTCAAATAAAAAAATCATTACAATACAGACTTTTTCTACTAAACTTATTAATATATTGATGTTAGATGAAATATTAGCATTTTAGCTCAAAATTAAAGTAAATCGTGTTTGATGTTCATCTTGATTCCTCATAAATCTATCTGTCGGTGTCCGTATAACACTTCGCTTGTTCTCTACGATCTCATATTTACATTTGTAGAGGCTGTAGAATGACTCAAACTACGATTATACGAACTAATTATATTATATTTATAATATAATTACTAAAAATTTACGTAAATTGACAAAATTAAATAAAATAACTAATTTTTACCCCTTAACATTAAAAAAATGTCTTAAATTTGTAATTAAATTAAATAAATATTGTATTTATTTCTACAGTCTATATATGAGACGTAGTATTAAAAAGTCAATGTGTCTTCCTTTTATATAAAAATAAGGCTCAACTTGTAAAGTATTAAATAAAAGTTGTTATGATCCTAACGAAATTAACACAATATTATATATATATATATATATATATATATATATATATATATATATTTTTTTTTTTCATTTAAATATCACGTGCGAAGAGATGTCACCTTCTCGTCGTCACAAAACATTCTTTTGTTTTATTATAAAACTTTTAAATTTCTTATAGAGTAGTGGAGCTTAACGCCGTACCTACTTTGTGTAAAGAAGAAATGAAAATGAACATATTTTTTTATGTTTGAGAATCAAATGTATAGCCGTTGTATACAGCATTGCAGTTTATTTATGTCATGACAGCGTTATAGTCATAAATTTCACCTTAAATAAAAGTACAAGTATGTAATTCTGCATATATAAGTATTTCTTGTAGATATGTGACAAATATAAAAGCAAATTATTATTATATAGAAAAATGTATTACTAAATTTTTTTTTTCATTTTGACCTTTGGAATAATGAAACTCAAGAGTAATATTTATTTTATCAAACTAATGACGTTTTACTTCGTATAATATTTTGATTAAGAATCAAACCAGCGACCATTTATTATATACCCGGACACTTATAATTTTCAATGCTATATTTAGAAAACCCCTTTCAACTACGCAACGCATATTTGTAAAAAAGTAATAATAAATGGTTGTGAATCTTTTAGAAATAACAACAAATAATCATATCTTATTATAATCATAATTATCGAAACGTGTCGTTTATTTTTCTTATTTTATATAAATCATAATACTTTGCCCATTTAAATTTTGATTACTTCAGTTGAATCCGTCCGTCGTGTTATTTTGATCATTCAATTTCTAACAACAATTTATTTTATATTTGTTCTAATATGTTGAAATTGTATGAAGAGTGTTTGCTTAAACAACATTTAACAACAATTTTGTGGCTTTTTTCATTTAAATTTTGTATATACATAGATACATAGATTCTTTAGTACTTATTTATATTCAACAAATCGAACTAATCTATCTAGTCTAGTTGAAATATAACAGCAATATATAATTTTAATGTAATTTATAAGTAGTTCAGTGTATGACATACATATATTAGATGTATTTTATGTTGAGTTTTACTAAATCTTTGTATTCTATAAAGACAGTTAGGTAATTTTTTTCTTATATATTACTTTTAAGGGGTCGTTTCTGACAAAAATTAAATTAATTTGTTATATTTCTTCTTCGAAATCTTGTTTTATATTACAGAAACTATTCACTTCTTTAAAACAACACTACTAAAATATGTTATGAAAAAACATTTTTAATATTTTTATTTGATGACAAAAGTTGAATTGTTAAACACAAGCGCCGCTATAAAGTAAAAACTTCATTTTTGCATATTTTATTATTGCAATATTTTTTTTAAGCTGTATTAGCAGTGAATTTTGTAATAAACCACGTCTCTTCTTACCTTCTTATCTTCTAAGGAGATACCTTTTCAGAAAAAGTAGACTTGTGAAGTCATTGTCATTGATTTCGATGCCAATTCACGAGTATGCATTATCTTTATTTTCTTGTTTTGCAAAGATATCATATTTTATTTCACCGTTGCGTCACACTAACGTAACTTACCTCACATATTCAAGTGGAAAGTGAAGAACGGAGTATCTTGAGACTATTTTGCTATGCGTAAGTGAAAAATTGGGAACGGAGCGTATGAACGCTAGGTAACCCGTCTACCCTGCTGTGTGCAGGATACAGCGTGAAAGTGTGGAAGCGGAAAGTGTTCCGCTGATTTTTTTGCGGCATTGCATGTTGAGTGGCGGAACTCAACGCCGGGCCACAACGAACTTTGCCTTGGTGCCAAAACAAAAAAATTAAAATATTGATAAGTAATAATTCATTTTCTCGACTGGCGACTACACTCAAACTACAAATAAAAACTTAACTATAATATGCATTTGTGAGGTTTCTCATAATCTAGCGACGCTACTGTTATTAATAATGTTAATTTTTCTTTTACAACTGTTTTACATTAAATCTCTTTAATAGATACAATATATATGAAAAGAGTTAATGTTGTGCTACTTTCCGTTCTTTCTCTCTCATCTTTTTTACAAAAAAAAAAACAGCTTCACGCTTTTCTCCGCATAGTAGGATAGACAGAGGAACCCTACTTTTCCCGAGATATTGGATGCCGCGCCAATATTTGTCTTTTATCGGGAGCGAGAAAATTAATACTGTCACGAGTGGAATCGAATCCACAACCATCGCACTTACAGTACGGCACTACGACGTCCTCTATACTATGCCACTGGGTAAAGTGTGCAGCTACATTATATCGACTATTCATATTTGTTTAGCTATCTGGGCTGTGATTTTATTACTGTTAGTTATTGTTCCTTCAAATATTTACTCACTATTTCGTTGATTCTTTCAAAGTTTATTTATTATATAGAAGTAAATGCCGTGTCTCCTTCGTAGTTTTAAAATTAATAATATTACCAAATGTGAACTCGATGTAAATATTCTTTAAATAATAGAAAATTATATCATAATAGTCTTATAGCGTAAAAACGTCGTTATTATAGATATGTTTAAATTGTTTCGAACAAACATACATACATGTTATATGTTTATGTGTGATTTTATTGCGTAATATTAGCTAATATCTGTATGTTTTTATTATATTTTTTATGAAGAAGCAGTTAATCATAACTTTCTTTTAATGTTATTTATTATCTGTCGTAGAACATGAACGTCGCTTTGTTATATTAGACCCGAAAAAGGTAATATTGGAACCCACGACTGTTAGTACTTTATTAAGGTGAACGATTATAATTTTTTTTTAAAACGATAAATTAGATTTATTATATCAAATTTATTCAATATGGCAGTCGATTTTATTACTTTCATTTACATCTCCGAAATATTTTTTCATATTTAATTAAGTTATAAGAGTATGAAAACAAATAATAATTACCAATAAACACAAATGCTTTGAAAAATATTTTTGATTATAAAGGTGACGAGTTCACTTTCTGAAATGTAATTATGATAATATTACGCAATAAATATATAAATAGCATGGTGATTTAACCAAACGGGTAACACTCGATATGTGCGTGTAATCAAATGCTTTTTGCAAACTAAATAAATCGTTTCTTATATATTTATATTGTTTTATTTAGTATCCTATAAGTATCCAAATTACTTGAGAATAGAAAAAAAATTTAGCATTTCTTAGATTCAACTAAGCGTGTGCCCATCGCTTTGCAAGATCAGGAGCTCAAAGCAACATCCAAGTGTGTTTGAAGGCCCTCTTAAATCCCAGACTCCACCAAGGTGGAGGATGTGTGGAGGAGTCTAAAGCGGAGATTTACAAGACAAATTTAGCGATATCTACTAGAGATGTATGAATAATGATATTCTATTAGTTGTTGAAATATATCTCTCCGCTCGTTTCGTCTCCAATTAAATGGAGTCGGGGCCTACGAAACGCGTTTTAAGGCTCATCTCTACTTTCCGAGCTTCTTCCTTTAAAGGTGGATCGAGAATTGTGAGGGGCTTAATAAATAAATAACTGTCATCTTATAAACAACTATTTTCAATGCCATTGTTGTAACCAACTATTTTTTTTTTCATAGAAAAGCGTGCATTTAATTGAATTATTATCACTGAATAATCATGCCCCTTAACACTCAATGTCTTGAAAATCGGCGTAAAGTGTGGGGAAAGGAGTGTCTTAACAATACTACGGATTACGTAATTGGTAATGGAACTCAACGGAACGCTTTGGTTACCATGAAAATATTAAAACTTTATTACCTCGAGTGAGAATCAAACCCAGAACTTTTCACGTTTATAGTCACATGCTTTTGTTTTTAGTTTCTTAAACTATTAATTTTTCAAATGACTTTTATCAAATGCTGAAAAATTTGTCAATATTTTCAATAATGTTTTATTTTTATGCTCGTATAAAAATTATCCTTTTCGTAGTACATTCATTACTCGGTATAAGAACTGTAAAACGTCAAATCAACAGGATTAACATAACATGTGAACGAGGCTTGGAATTATGAGATCTTTTATATAAAAATATTCTTTTTGCATACTTCATACAAAATTTCGGACTTCGTGTCACAGTGAAACACGAACCACATAAATAGTATAGTATAATACAGATATAGCCAACCACGATAAATTAATTATCTGATACAAGGTTTTTATTGATTATAACCAGTACTTCCTGAGATTATACCATTCAACCAAACCATTTCTTCAGCTTACAATACCAGTACCGGTATAGAAATATAGAAAGATATACAATCTCTAATATTGGGTAACGTTCAAGAGTAGCTTTTGATGTATTTAAGTGTTTTCGATAAGCTAATGCTGTAATGGACTGATTTGATTTACATGAAAATATTTGCGTTTATTTATTTATTTATATACATTCTAAGTATACTACCAGCCACACTTAGAGACGTCAATTTAGACTTAATATAAATAAAATCGGTACAAAATTTGTAAAATCTTACTCATTTCATTTGGGGTTATCTGACGGTAAAACCGATAATTGTGGATTGGATCCATCCTCCGTCTGGTAAAAAGGCAAAACGTAGTGTTGTGTTCCAGCGTTGAAAACACAACGCACAATGTCTGGAAAATTGGACGGTGTGAGGGGAACGAAATGTTTTAACGAGAAGATAATATTAACCTACTACGTTAGACATCCACTATGCAATGAAACAGTCCAAATTAATAGACAAGGGCTTTAAACATTCAATTTTACCTTAAGAGCTAAAAGGCTGAGGTCGAGGGTTAAACATACATGGATCAATTATAGTGAATTAATAGTTAGTTCTTGGTTCGACCATCGACGATAAAGTTGTACTTTGTAAATTAAATTAATGTTTCTAAATTAAACTTTAAAGGAAATGAACTATTGTATTAATTAATTATTATTAGTTTTAGTTTTAACATAGCGTACAGTGGCGTAAATCAACGCCACGATTCGATTTGCTGCCAGACTGGGAAAATTATATAAATCAATCTCCCGAGAAAGAATCGAACATACAATCGTCGCTTCTACAATCGGATACTGTGCGGCCACTAAGGCTTTATGATATTTAAAATAACAATATAAAATAAAAAACCAAAATTCATATTTTATAGGCCAAGTTGTGATTAAAGCTATAAATTGCCAAATTTCAAAGTATGGTCAGTACGATAACGCGTAATACTCAGTTACTGTAACAACTTAGCACCTATAAATTTTTATACAAACCCATTAAATTAACACGACGACTTTTCATTCTGTCGCTGAAACTGCCTTGTAGTTTAGTTCTTACTGATTGTGACTGCTGAGGTAGTCACAGATTTATAGGAAATAGATATTTATAATTGGTAATACATAACTTGTATTTCAATTAATTTACTGTACTAATAGGTGTATTTGAGGACGTCGTGGCACAAGGGTTTGACTATAAAAATATAAACGCAACGGTTGTGGGTTCGATCTCCACTCGAGTAAATGAAATATTTATTTAAATTTATACTTCCATTTCTTTGCTCTGGTGTCGAAGCAAAGAGCGGCGCTGAGTTCCGACACTCAACACGTAATGACTCCAAAATTCGGCGGGAAGTAGTCAACGGAGTGATTAACCACTAGATTCCCTCTGCCTACCCTGCTATGTGCTGGGATACAGAGTAAAGCTTCAAAAAAGATCATACATTTAAATATTTCATGTAACAAAAATTTGTTCTTCAATAAAATTGTACTGAAGATGTTTTTTTTTAATGAACCGAAACCTGAAAAACAAGATCACGTGTCACTGACTTATATTTATCTATCATTCATTATATATAAATATTTTCATCAATTATATTATTTAAAATGTTTCTCTTACACTCATATCCAATGTAATTTAACAAATTGGAACGTTTTTAAGTAAGAAACCGCTAGAGATAAGTGGGGTTTGCTTAATTTCACCCACTCATAATGGGGAGGAAATTAATATTTAAAGGCTGGAGTGTTGATAATTTTGGTAATATAATAACAAGAAATATTTTATTATTATACAACGGTTGAAATGAAAGAGGTCGTCATTGCACAGTGGCAATGCGCAACGTGATGGTCGTGGGCTCATTTCCAACACAGATGATTGAATTATTATTATTTGGAAACTAGACAATGCATTACGTTATAATTGAATAAGCTCTCTTTTTAAATATGTATTTTAATTTGCAATATAAATATTTAAGCAAGCAAAATAATCGTTATAAAAATGTATACAGCCATGTGGAGAGTATTCGATTATACAGCCTATTAACTGAACATAGTGTTAAGATATTCCGTTTCGTAGTTTTCGAGACATAGCGTGTTGACTGGGGGAACAAACGAACATAAATTATTACTCTGAATTGGAATCGAATCATTAAGCCTCGCGGTTTCAGTCAGAAGCAGTGCTGCCATGTCACAAAGGAACACTTTTTACAAAATTACATTTTGAAATGTATGGATTTAATATTATATTGTAAAGTATTATTGTATTCCTTTTTATTTCAAATTGAAATACTCTTTGTAATATAAAGTTTAAAATTTAACATTAAAATAGTAAGAGTTAACAAATAGTAATATAATATATTATTATATTTTGCACATTACAGCATATAATAGGCAAAATGAACCTGGAAACCTAGTGCTAAAACACTCCGTTCACTTCTTCTAATTCGAATTCTAGAGATATTGCTTGTTCATTGGGAAAAGTCCACATAGCGCTTTGCCTCGTGACCAGAGCGAAGAACAGAAATTATTTAATATTTAATTTCCTCGAGCAAGAATCGAACCCACGACGGATTTCAGCTTAATACATATCACATAATAATCAAATTCTATGTAAATTGTGAAAGTCCTTTAAGCAAAGTTTATTCAGATAATCCTAATATATGTATAGGAGTCCTCGTCATGAATACATTCATTCACTTTACCTCACCAGCCTATTTTACCCATTTTACATTTTATCACCTTATGTAAAATATATTTTGAATGTATCTCACTTAAAGCATTTTAAGAGATAATAATATATAACAGATGTGATTGCTGTGTCGTATCTGACTGTAGGCCCGGCGATTGCGCGTTCGATTCCCTTTCTGGGAAATAATTTATTTATATTTCATTGCTCTAGCACAAAGGCTAAAAAACACGTTGTTGCAGCAAGACGAAGCTCAGTGTTTCGATCCCCATTCGGAGGAATGTCCTCAAGAGGAATCAAATCCACAACCGCCGCACTTGCAATTAGTTGCTCACATTAAACTATATAGTTACAACAAAATTCAAAAAACATCATAGTAAAAAACTGTCATTGAAAAAAAAATATCCAATTATAAACATGCTCTAAAAATTTATATAATAATTACAATATCTAGATTTTCCCAAGAGCTGAATACATCTAACACTAAATATTCAGATTCAAGATATTATCAAAGTTTCAGTCTAAGATCGAGATTACAGCAGTATGTGAACATTAATTTAGTTGACCGTTTATCATAAAGAGCCTCGGTAAATGAAAAGCTCAAGGACCGTGCTGAGAGCACATTCAAATGAAATATATTTTTATTTTCTCGCTCTAATACCAATACATTCAAACATAACAGGCAAAGCGTGGCGTTGAGTTCCGCCGTTCAACACGCTGTGTCTCGAAATATAAGTAATATAAGTAAGTATGTACCCTCTGCCTATATGTAATAAAAAAAACAATCAGTATTTTATATAAAATTTATCCAAAAATAATTATAAAATGAGGGCACTAGTGTGTATATAAACGAGATAGGATATCGGTTTGATTCCCATTTGAGGGAATTAAATATCTAGTGTTTTCATTTCCTCGCTCTGGTAACGAGTTGAAGCGCGACGTTGAGTTTTACCACAATAACACGTTGCGATCGGCGGCAAGTGGGAAACAGAAGTGTCCTAATGGGAACGGAATGCATCCACTAGTTTTCCAGATTCCGCTTAAAAAGACAATTATAAAACATCAAACCAATTAACTATTTAAGTCTAAATGTAATCAAGTTATAACCCCCACTAATTTAAGAGTCGTTAACTGCAAAGAAGCTGAGAGTTATGACCGTCATTATAATTTTAGACGGTATTCACCTCATAAACCGGCTTTAAGGAGATATAGGGTACTTAAGAGGCAATTCGTTTCGTTCTAGCTAAATTGTCACTTAAAATATAATATTACACATAGTCTTGTTGTTTGTATTAGGATATTGTGCATGAGATTATGTTTCTTTAGTGGTGTGTGGTAGCGGTGGATGGTAAATGTGGTGGGGCGCGTCGTAATCTTATCTTCTAACTAATTAGCAAACACATTTTATGTTCAAAGTGTCTAAATAATTACTCTTTTTACTATAATATTTGGTATTGATAAATAGAAACAGCGTCAGAAGTGGAAATCGAATCCCGTTGGTTTCGTCCATAGTATACTATTAACCTTAGCATTGATAACATGTCTCAATTAACGTCATTCTTTTTCTATTTATTTTCAGAATGCATTTCTCATATTTTCATAAAAAGTTCACCTTCACTACAAACAATTATATTCTTACCTTGTGTAAGTCCTGTATCTCAAAAATTGGACGGAAAATGGGAAAAGGAGTAATAACATTAACATTCCTTTCTGACAAGTATGCTATATACTACGTAAATATAGAAAAAAATAGAGCTCTTTTATTCAAAACTCACTTGAAAGAATACTCTGTTAAATTATGAAAAAAGTGGTGCTTTATCACATATTTTTTAAATAATTTTTTATGATATAACTAAAATATTTTAAAAATTTAATCAAAATAGAAAAATATATGTGCCTAATATATTTTACTATTTTGATTAAATATACTTTGTACCTTAACGGGAGAGTTTTATATAAATAGATTCTGTGTACTGAAGCTTTACTGCATATCACATCTAACTCATTTCCTGCTTGGATGACACAAGCACGTTGTTTAAATTGTATCAACAATTGAGTAACGATTTTTCCTTTTTTTTTAAGATTAGCGTGAATGTTGTTATTAAAAATAAATCAGCTTCACGCTGTATCTCGTACACAGGGTAGGCAAATGGAACCTAGTGTTAAGACACTCCGATGCCCATTATCCCCCGAACTCTGGAGGAATGCATGTTGAGTGACAGAACTCAACATTGCGCTTTGCCTCGACACTAAAGCGAAAAAATTAAAATATTATATATTTAGTTTCATCCAGTGGGCATCGAGCCCACAACCTGTCGCATTACAGTCACACTTCGTTTATTTAGAACAGGATAATAAAAATATTTCAAATATAATAATTTTTCAAAGTGGGAAGCGAACGCCGTCCCTCGACGCAACGGCTCAAAATTTATTAATAAAAATGGTATAACTAATGCTAAGTAAAGTCAAAGTGAAATATTAATAGGGAAATAAGCTTAGTTATTGATACTTCTTTGTCGCGCCTCTTGAACTGTCTCGAAGTTGAAAAATTATACATTTTCTAATTAAATATTAGAAAATGTATAATTTTTGTAAGCTCCAAAGCTGTACAAAGATTGTAGTTTTGTCAGTTTAAAAACCGTTAGCAGTCGTATTTGGTGAAAATTAGGATCCAGAGTAAATGTGCATCAAAATTTAAAATTTTATATAATTTTATTTATTACTCGCTTATCCGCTTGTTATTTATTCGTTCGATTTTCACTGGAGGAACTATATGAAATACTTAATATTTTCATTTCTATGCTTTGGTAACTGGGCGCAGCGCGGCGTTGAATTCCACCAGTCAACGCTTGCCTTGAGAATTCGGCGGAAAGTTGGCAATGGGACTGTCTTAATACTAGGTTCTCTCTGCCTATCCAGTTGTGGGGAATACAGTATGAAGCTATAGAAAACAAGCTTATATCAGCGATTTCATCCTTATGTTCTTATAGAAATTACCAACTATTGTATATGACATAAGTCTGTGAGATTTTAAATAAAACTAATTTATGGTTAAAATTATTCTACAAAAAGGTATTTTTCAATGAAAAATATATTTTTTCCTAAATGGAACCTAGTTTCGAGACTATAAATTTAAGCTATGCGTGTTTTGAAATAAATATAAATGAAAATATAAATTTTAATACATATTTCATTTCCTCGAGCGGAGATCGAACCCACAATCAGTCGTTTTTACAGTGAAAAAGTGTCCTTGCACCACGACCGACCTCAATATACATATTATTATGATAAAAACTGGGCTACCATCATAATTCTTTGCTGATGTATGTAATGACGTCACCTAAATAATATATTTAGGTGCAGACCTGAGAGACCCAAAATAATCTATGATGTGTACGTGACAGTTTTTAGCAATGTTACTGTTTCATTTTTAGCTACTATTTTCACTTTTGCTTTTTAGCTTTTATCAAAATAAAATGTGGATATTTTTGTCAGCTTCACGCACTAGCATATAGCAGACTTAACAAAGGGAATCTAATGATGAAACACTCCATTTTGGAGACACTACATATTTAGTGGCGCAACAGAACGCAGCAAACCACGGCGGTTAAATTCAGAAATATTTAGATTTTCCCAATATGATACGACCCATGGAATTAAATGAAATGAAATATTTAATATTTTCCTTTCTTTACTCTGGTATCGAGGCAAAGTAATGAGTTGAGTTCCACCATTTAACACGTAATGCGTCATGAATTTGGCAGCAAGTGGGGAGTGGCATTTTTTTTTTATCTTTCTCATCTGTCAGAGTGAGAGTTACTCATTGAATGAAAATAATTATCAAAATGATAAGATATAATTAAATTTTAGATATTTAGATACTTTTAGAACAATTACTGTAATGTTAAAAGGGCTTTCTTGTTTTTCAATTTGTATTCTATTTCACAGAGTAAATTGTTTGAATGAATAACAAGTAAAGGCTAGAGGCGTTTATCTCACTATACAGGTAAATATATATTTTTATTGTACATAAAAAAAAAATATCTGTGAGGCCAGTCATGCACGAGTGTCATTTTAAACTCAACAGGTTCCGCCGAGGAAATCAAAAATATGTCATATTTTCATTTCCTCGCTCTGGTACCGCAATGCCTCTAGAGCCCAGGTTCCCTCTGCCTAACCTTCTAAGTGCCTTTTACAGACGAAGACGGATGACGAAGCTGTTACGCGCTTGACTGAATTTGATGATTTCGAGTTAAGATTAAATAAATTCCCTTGAAAAAAATTTAACCTGCTATAACATAACAACATCATAAAGCGTTCCGCCACAACAACAAATAAATTTGAATATTTCTTTATAACATTGAGGACGCAAAGGTGCAGTAGCACAGCGTACGCCGGTAAACACGACAGAAGTGAATTCGAGACCCACCGGAGTGAACGAATTAGTTAATATATTAACAATATATTCCGCCATTCAATTCAAAAAGATATCACTTTTGTATTTATTTAAACTAAATAGCTAGTTATTTTATACTAGCCTTTACGAGAAAGTAATTTACAGTAAGTCCCAAGTTAATTTGATCTGGAGCTCATCTTACAAACGGAACTTAGAGTTCGTCAGTGTAAGCTTAAAAGTTTCACATTTTATTTTTCTTTACAGAAATTATACCAGAGGACAAGGAGGACTTAGTGATAAGTCACTCTGTTTCCATTCCACCCTTCGAGACATTGGTTATTGATTGGAGGAACTACCCACCGATGAGAAGACTAATTTATTAGAGAAAACTAAAGGTTTTTTTCAGCTAACGCCTTTTTCCCATAGCAAAGTTGACTAACAATGTAGTGTAAAAACTCTATTCTCCGTTTGTCGCTCAAATGGTATTACTGTGCCTTATATAGCGGAACACTACGCCTTGAACAGATCCGTAAAAATAAAAATAATTCAACCTACTACCATAGATTTTACAGGGAATTTAACTCACTGCCATAGATTTGACAGTCAGTTTTCGACGTTTATTTATTTAACAGTGAAGAATGGAATATAATGAAATTTCATAAAGCAACATTGTTCCGCCAATCGATTTTAAACATAACAGATGTTTACTACTTTTGAATTCACAATAATATGAATATGAATGAAAACTGAAAAGTAATTTCGAATTCTGAAAAGACGTGAACCGTTAAAGAATAATAAATATGACTTTAAATTATTTTAGCATTGTACGAATATAATTTTGACATATAAAAAAATCATCTTCACGCTGTATTGAGCGGCTAATATATCTATCTAGGCGGCGGGAACCTATTGTTAAGACACTCGCGCCGCGGAACTCAACGGCACCCTTTGCCTCGACGAAGCGAAGACGAGCGAAGAAATGGAAGTATGAATTTTAAATAAATATTTAATTTCCTCGAGATTTCTTCCATCGAACCCACAACCAGTCGGTTTACAGTCACACTGTGACCCTGTGCCACGACTGGCCTCAATAATAATTTTGACATTTATTCTCAAAAATAACTATTTTTTAGATACATCTCTTCCCACTTCAATACTGCGTAAAATTGAGTGGTGTAACTTAACACTAAAATTGTCGTGTTACGAGAGTGATGATTCCGATTTTACAATAAGATACCACCGAGCTATTGGGACATAAAACATATGTATATTGCAATTGCATTGCAATTTAAAGGAGATTATTTTTTTTTCTACAAAAGTATAGTTGAGGGAATCTCGTGTACACTTTTTGCACTTTGTTTTTTTTTAAATAACGGAACTCAGCACCTCCTACGAAATTGAGAAAATGAAACTAATTCATTTCCCCGATTTGGAGTCAAATCCAAAACTATCCTTTAAACTAAACTTAGTAAAATGTGTTATTAACATTGAGTTAACGAAATAAATAAATGCACAACTAAAAGGACAGAATTTTTACCAAATTCATTTACAAGATATTTGTGGATAATATTGGTCATATTAGTCAGCTTAGGGGTTCATCTGAATTTCGAACTTCAAAGAGGACTTCTACAAGATTACGATTTAAGCTGTTTGTGTCTATAGCTGAATAACTTTGTAGTTCTGATGTCTATAGTTACTGTTTGTATATTTCCATTTTTGGATATCAATTGAACAACGAAAATTTAAGGATTTTCTTTCTTTTTTTCAACTTCACGGTGTATCCAGTACATAGTGGGGTAGGCAGAGAAAACCTGGGAACCTAGCGGCTAGCTGGCTACCTAGTCCGTTCCAATTAAGACACGTCTGTTCCCCACTTTCCAGTGAATTTCTGAGGCATTGCGTATTGAGTGGCGGTACTTAATGCCGCGCTTTACCTTGTTACCAGCGAAGAAATTAAATTTTTGAATAAAAAAGGACTTAAACTCTCAACTGTCCACACCCTTTTGCCCCTTTGTCACGACTGACTCTGAAAACAAAACTAAAAAAATTCATCTGAAAATGAAACTGAAACTTTTCAGCTTAAAAAGTAGAAAAGATTATATTTTTTTTATATTTTACTCAGATATTACTAAACTAACTGCCTTACTAATCGGCTAAGGTGGTTAGATTAATAATATCGAAAGACGGATGTCGGATGAATAAAAAATATCAAACTTATAATGTAAACTTATAATCTATAAATAAATTAAAAATTAAATTAAATCAGCTTCACACTGTATCCCACAGGGTAGGCAGGGGGAACCCAGTGTTAAGACACTCCGTTCCACATACTTTCTGCCGATTTCTGGACGCATTTCTTGCGCATTTTTTACGCATTTGTAAATAACAATAATAATAATAAATAACAAAAAATTTAGGTTCGATTTTAGAAAAAATACCTACGAAACGAACGAGATATGGAAAATAGTGTAATATAAGAGATTAATAAGATACTCCGTTTTCCCTCTTTCTTTCTTTCCTTTTGTTTTTCCTCTGTTGGCGATGGAACACACAATCATTGTTTACAGTGAGACGATGTTCCACTGAGCCGCTACGGCTTATTATTAATAATCATATTAATTAAACTTATCCCTGGTTATAACAATATTTTGTATTTTCGGTAAAATTTCAATTAATCTTAGAAAATTAGCAATGAGATGACAGTCGTTTGGCAGTTGTTACCGTTAGGAATTCGTTGATTAAAATGTTTTATAAATTATATTATATTATGGAATGAAGGTTGTCTTCCATTTAGGAGATATTGCTTTTTAGAATTTTGTAGGCGTCATATATAATGAATTACCTTAATGCTTTTTGCCGCGTAGCAAAGAAGGCAGAGGGAACCTAGTGTGAAGACAATCCATTCTAACGTTTATTCTTTATTATATTATATATTTTCTTCTTTATTATAAAATATTTCTGTTTTTACTAAAGCGAGTTAATAAAAACATTCTATTTAATTTATTCCCCCGAAAGAGAATTGAAATCACATCAAAATAGAAAATAATTTTGTTTAACACATTCGAAGTGCCCAAGGCAACTCCTAGTACAGTGGGTTACATCGAAACAATTAACGTGTTTACTTGATATAGCATACGGCCTATTTAACACAAAAAACGTATTTTTTACATTTTTAAAATGTTATTACACACTTAAGAAAGAAAAATACTTCTTAAGAAAATGTATAAAAATATGAACGTATGGTTTAGTTGGTCAGAGCGCTTGGATGGTTTCCAAAGAAGCGCGGGTTCAAATCCTGTTACGTTCTTATTTTTATACGTTTTCTTAATAAGTGCAAAAAGATAATTTTAATTGGAATCAGTAGTTTCCAATATTAGGGCTTTCAACAAAAATAGCTCTTTAGTTTTATACAATTTTTTAGCTTGACACTCCTTTTCTGTTAAATCACTTTCATTTACGTCATTCCACAAAATTCAGAAGGCATTGCGCACGTCAACGCCACTTTTTGCCTCGTTTCCAGAGCGGGAAAATGAAAATATCAAATATTTCATTTCTTCGAGTGAAAATCGAATCCACAACCTGACACATTTACAGTCGCACGCCTACTCTGCCACAGGCACTATGACCCATGATTGTGCGGAAAGTGGGAAGCGGAGTTTCTTAAGATTAGGTTCCCTCTGCCTCAATTCCTACATGAGGAATACATCGTGAATCTGAAAAAAAAACAAATAGATTTAATAATAATCAAAACAGAAATCACTACCCAGCTTATTTATATAGCACTAAATATCACTTACTCCAGTGGAAGACGGTTATTTTGCTCAGCGTCTTGGTTGTCGTTAGAATTAATTTTCTGTGTCGCCGCTTTAGTTAATTGCGCGTTTTAGGCTTAAACCAAACAAACATCAAACTCGTTAAGACAAATTGAATGGATCTTAAAATCGTTACATTTATTTAGATCAGTTTGTATTAGTTTAACTTTCAATTTCTAAAATACCGTTTATTTTACGTTGCATAAGAATTTAGGGAAATATTATGTTAGTACTGACATTCCCCAAGGAACCTACTAGTATTAAGCAAGTGCTTAATTTTATTTTAATGACTAAGCAGTCTTTGAAGAGCTTCACTATTCAGGACCAAGCCTCACCATGAGCCCGGGTCGATGATTCTATAATATTGTGAGATTACCTCAGCTACGTATACCATCCAATTTTCATGATGAGACATATATTACAAGTGAATCAAATACAGATTATTTGAATTATTCGAAAAATAGCAATCAATCAATTTTTATTTAATTTTAGTATAAAGTAAATAAAGATTTAATTCATTAAAATATATTGAATTTATCTAAGATTGTTATTTGCTTAACTTTTTCTATTGTAAATATATAACTTTTTAATAATATAAGGTCTAGGTTGTGGGTTCAGTTCACTCGGTAGATTAAATTATTTTCGTTTCCTCACTCTAGTAAGAGGGCATAGGGCGACGTAGAGTTCCGCAACTCAATAAGCAATACACTAGGTTCCATTTGCCTATTAGATAACTTTGTATTAGCATATGGTCTACAAATATCGCTACGTTTAGAATTTCGTGAATTTTGATTTATACTACAATCTTATCAGTAAATCTTGAGATCATCGTATGAAAATTGAGCGGAAAATGGGGACCGGAGTGCTTTATCACTAGGTGTTCTCTCCTTGACCTATTAAATAAACAAATTATAAAAATATTTATAAACTTTCTCTTAGCAATTTCTTTGTTCAGCCTCATAAATGATACTCGTATATTTATTTATGAATTAAGAATATGACTAATAGGACTATTTAGTAGACTATTTATTAGAAGAACAGAGATTTTTATATTATTCAATCAAAATATGCTCCAGGCAAGCATGTTGAAAGCAGTCGTTGCGCAGGGGCACAAGCATTTGATTAAAAACGTGACAGTTTGTGGACTCAATTTTCGTTCGAGGAAATGAAATATTTAATATTTTCATGACTTTACAAGGCAAACCGAGGCGTTGAGTTCCGCTACTCAACACGCAATGCCTCCAAAATTGTGGACCGCAGTGTCTTAACACCTGGCTCTCCCAGCAGGAGGAAAAGCAGGCAGCTCTTTTACACGACAATACTGAACAACATGATGCTGAAAAAAAAATGTACAGTGTATCTGATATAATTTGTAGTTATACTTTATACTTAACTTAACTTAACTTAACTTCACGCTTTATCCCTAGCGGGGTAGTCAGAGA
>DWAP01000325.1:0-23050 GCA_018230625.1 Heliconius eleuchia | reverse complement strand
AATCAGCACGCTGAAGTGGAACTGGGCCGGCCATGTGTCCAGACGTACCGACGGTGGAGACCGCGCTTAGGCAAGCGTAGTGTAGGACGCCCTGCAGCACGATGGACAGTTAGACAGCACGACTTAAAGAAGGTGGCTGGCAGCGGATGGATGCGAGAAGCCCAAGATCGGGATGGTTGGCGCTCGATGAGGGAGGCCTACGTTCAGCAGTGGACGCCGATAGGCTGATTAATAATATATATTTAATTTTATTTTTTTATGGAAAGGACAGATAGTAAGGTAGATAAGCTTTTTAAAGGTACCCACGTCGTATCAACTCGGCAACACTGCCGCAAGTAGGCCATTACACAGTTGTGTGGTGCATGGGAAGAAGTTCTTACAGAATCGCACACAATCGAAACATTAGGGGCCAATATGCTGATCCTGGACGATATTCACGATAAAATGAAAATAAACTAAACGCGCGGCCACTTCACTTCGGATTTATCGAATAAATTGAATTGCCGTTTGCCCGTATTTTCCAAATCATTCAATAATTTTACAACAATAAGCTTATAACTATTTTTATAAAATCAATTATAACTTTATACGACCACGACATACAGTTACATATTAATAATTAAATATGTATTATGTATGTCTAATGATAACCTGTAGGAAGCAACTTGGCAAACAACCCGCCATTCAGCCACACAGGGCACACAGCCTGTGCGTTTGCGTGGGCCAAGCGCGCAACACAGTTTGTATATTTTTATTTAAAAAATCATGACTTTCAAAGTTCCGTACCTTTTAAGGAAAAAAGGGTAGGGTTTATAAGATTACTTTGTTGTCCGTCCGCATGCCTGTCTCATCTATCAAGAGCCTCAGGAACGCTTGGAGATAGCGAGTTGAAATTCAAATCATATACAGGAAATCATGGGGCAGATCATGGGCCACATGATTTCCTCAAAAAAATATATCTTACATTTATTTTTAAAAAGTTATTTCCGTTTATATCGCAAAAAAACGTATTTCGACACTATCAAGGGAATCAAAATTCATAGAATTTGGCAGCTAGCTCGTATACAGATTGTTCTAGTTCAGGAAAAAATCTGAAAACTATTCATTTGCGGTTAAGTCCTAAAAAATAATAGCCCTAAATAGTAAAAAACGCGTATTTCGACACTATAAAGGCAATCAAAATTAATAGTTTACTTCCAGTTAAACTAGAATTATAAAATTTTATAACTATTGTTGTACGTTGTACGTTGATGCCACAGGCACACAGCAGGGTAGGAAAAGGGAACATAGTGATAAGACACTCTGTTCCCTCCCTCTTTCCGCCGATTTTTTCGAGCCATTGCGTATTAAAAGGTGGAACTCAACGCTGAGCTTTTGCCCTCGTGCCAGAGAGAAGAAATGAAAATATTAAGAAATAATAATTCATTCCCCCGAGTGAGGATCTAACCCACAGCACTTTCAGTCACACTCTTGTGCACCTGGGCCACGAAAGCCGCAATGCTATATTCTAAATGTGAACATTTAGAATATAGTATTTTATTTTGGAGTTACCCTAAAGTCATATGTAATCCAAATTTTTGAAGTGAAAGAAGACAGTAAGATGTTACTCGTTACTCTCTGTGTTGTGCATTAAAAATATTAAAATTCTTTAACTCGGTGTTTTCTCATTTAGTCTTTGATCAATTTTTTTTTGTGTAAGTAAGCTAAATTCAATAACTAAAGCAATGGCTTATTTGATTCTAGTTATATTTGGCATAATACGTAAACATACAAATAAAGCTACTGAGCGAGTGCGTCAGATTTTACTTCTTCTTCTTCGTGTCACATGATTTTTCTAATTGAGGTTTGCCAATGTCTAGCCACGCTGCTTGCATTATCCGTTGCCATAGTCCAGCGGTTCCCAATCTTTTCTTGATCAAGGACCACTTTCATATCATTCTTGGTAGCGTGGTGGTCTCTACCACTATGCATGCAGGTATAATAAAAACACCTGTGATAATCAAACAAAACCTTCGCCTCACCATTATCAGTCATAAAATTAAAATCGTTCGCGGACCATATTTAGGCTTCTGCGGACCACTGATGGTCCACGGACCACTATTTGGGAACCAGTGCCATAGTCAGATCAACAAACGGACGAGCAAGCAGAGGGACAGTTTGGGCAGAAGGGCAAATGTGCCATTGCTTGTGGGTTGGCGCTGCTGCCACATGTTTGATCCTCCACAACATATCCCCATTTTACGAGATTTTCATTATATCGGCCAACTTGGTTACTTAATCGATTTAACGATAGCCGGGGGTAAGCATTCTTTGGGAGAGACATAGTCTGTAGGAGGTAGGTGAGCACTGGGTAAGTATTGTCAATCATATTGTGTAGTGTGCGTGGCGATATATTAAACAATATTATTGTCAATATTGTATTCACGATTATATTGTGTGTGTGCGGTTAGTCTAAAAGCCAATAGTAAACCAGTAATAGAACCTTTTAAAGATCTATAAAAAATAAGAATACTATACCGAATGTTCTTAATTGTTTTATACTTGCTTCTTTGACGCGCAGTATCTGCAGAATTCAGTGAAAAGTGGGGAACAGAGTGTCTTCACACTAGGTTTCCTCTGCCTACCCTGCTGTGCGGGATACATCGAGAGGCCGATTTTTTATAACATGAAATATTGTCATACTAATTAATAGTTATTAGCGAGGAACATATACTCTATTGAGAGTATTGATTATTAATAAAGTTGGGCGTTATAACAAACAGCAGATAATCTAATTCATTATAAATTTCTAATGTTCTAATCATTATTTATTTTCAACACTGACTGTTATTTATAATATTCATTATCTGCTGTAAAAATGGTGTGTGGCGCCTCGGTTCGGTAATGATCGGAAATATTTAGTAGTTACGAATAACCTATACCGAAATAAAAATAATAGGCCGAAGCCTACATCGAGTTCAGCCAAGGTCAAATAAAATAATGATGATAAAATAATGACTTCACATCGTATAACGCACAAATATGAGCTTTAACTCATCGCACAAATATGAGGTTTAACTCAATGGCAGAAAGGCCAAATATTACTTACATTAAAATATAGCTAATAACGAAAATGATATTTTTTTGTTTTATATTAGTCTGAACTTCGTTTATTTAGTCATTGTATTATATTTACGTTGAAAATAATATAATGTATATTACAGCAGTTTAAAATAACAGCTAAAAAAATATAATATAATGAATTTTATATTTTAAAAATATAACAGTAACGCCCAACACTAATTATTAATCTGTGACTGTGACTGTAAATTGAAACAATCAAAATGTCAATATTTAAAGGTATCGGCAAAATAATAAATAATATCATTATTTTAAATAAGAAATCTGCAAAAAATGTTACTGTTAATACCTTCAGACTTAATAAAACGTTTACACATTCCATACGAGTAAAGAATCCAAAAAAGGAGCCAGGAGAGGTCATAAAATGGGTGTTATTGGTAAGGTTATAATAATTCATTTCTTTAAAATATGTAGATTTCCTTTTTTTGTTATACTTTTACTATACATGTAATAAAGTTTCATATTTATATTAGTCGTATCTTATGACTTATGTTTATTATGAATTTGCGAAACATACCATTTCATTATACATACTATTTGCGTCATTTTTATTTAAGGTAATGCCAGTTACATCGTTTGGTTTAGGATGCTGGCAAGTTTACCGTCTTCAGTGGAAGCTTGAACTTTTAGATATGCTGCAAGTTAAGGCCAACTCTGCTCCAGTTGAAATACCTCATGAGTAAGGACCATTTGAGGGTTAACTTAACTATTGATTGATGATTAATATAACATACTATATAAACATTGTTAAAATAAAATTCATACAACATATCTCTGCCATGTTGCATAATATGTATTTTTTTTTTAGTTTTAACGAACTTCAAAAAATGGAGTATAGACCTATTAGGGTAAAAGGCAAATTTCTTCATAGTAAGGAATTCCTAATAGGACCTCGTGCACTTATTGAAAACAATGTAATTTTGCCTAGAACAGGTTCACTTTTGTCAGATCCAAAAAAAAATCAAGGATGGCTGGTGATTACTCCCTTTAGACTGTCTGAAAATGGGTGAGTTTTATTAAAAACAATTTATATAATATACCCAAACCACATGCTTAGTCACAATATACAGTGATGGTTGATTTTAATGTATGTTATCCACAGAGAAGTAATACTTATAAACCGGGGATGGATTCCTCAAAATATGCGACCAAAGGAAAAGCGTCAGGCATCACTTGTGGAAGATGAAGTAGAGATAACTGGAATCGTTCGCCTCACTGAAAAACGGAGTCCATTCATGCCTAAAAATAATCCTGAGAAAGGCTCATGGCTCTATAGGTACTACTATCTTTTTTTAGCTTTATACTGTATCCTGCATATAGCAAGGTAAGATCTACCACTGCCTTATTCAGTGAGCCACGAGTTAAGAGGTAAACAAACCATTGACAATTCATGACTGATTGAGTTAAAATATTTTATAAAAAAAAAGAACTATGGAAGTAATTTGCTGATAGCATTGTTAATAATATTATTGACTGATGTCAGAACTTGAAACCCTTTCAGGCTTAATAGAAATTTAAATAAAAAAATACCCAAAAGTTTCGACCTTGAAATGCATTTTAATATTGATAAATTATAGAGCACCAATATTGAAAACATTTTACATTAAAATGTGAGGTATTGTCATTGGTCAGTTTATATCCACCATTGTTACAATATATCAATTTGTTAATATGAGAGAACTGTTTTCAGATATTTTTAGTAAATTTTTGTTATTTCATTGTTACTTTTGTAATTTTTTTAAGCATCTTATTTTATTAAGCTTGTTGTTTTGTTTTGTTATATTGATGTCATTGTGCTTAAAACTTGAGTGAACCTTAACCAAATCAAGGCAATGCTTGCACTTCTCTCCATCAAAGTAAAAACAATCAAAGACTTCAATAAGGTGACTGTTTTTAATGTATTAAAGAAGTGATATCCATACAAATGTTATATTATCAAAAAAGATTTGAAAAGCTTTATTTTGTTTACATCTTGTCTCAAGCCCAAAGACTATTGTGTAATTCCTCCTCCATTCCCCCACAAACCCACCCAATATTTGATACTGCTATTTTCAGAATAATTTTTGTTTAAGGGAAAGTATAGGGAATAATGTTCTTTTGATTTTACAGGGACCTAGACCAAATGTGTGAGTACTGCAACTGTGCCCCTGTTTGGTTAGATGCAAAAGGTATTCCTGACCCTCCAGATGGCTGGCCTCTCCCAAATCAAACAAGAGTCACTTTGAGAAATGAGCACCTCTCTTACCTTATCACCTGGTACATGTTGTCTGCATTCACAGCAGTTATGTGGCACCGTTACTTCATTAAAAAAATGCCACTATTATAAAAAATTTTGTAAATTGTTATTATCATATTATTTAAATGTAGGTATAGTACTAAAAATGTAGTGTACAAAAGAATTAATAAATAATCTAGTATCACTAAATGTATGTTGTTTTAATATCTAAATATGGGTGTGTATAGTAATATGTGAAGTAAAAAGTTTATTCCGTCAACAGTTATGCTGAAGTAGAACAGAATTCAGCAGATTAAATAAACAATTATAAGGCAAAAAAGTATAGAAATGCAATATTTTTTTACAGACTTTTGTAAGGAGGTTATCAATTTAACTGTATTTGTTTTTATGTTTGTTACCTTAGAACTTTCGACTGGGTAACTATTTTTTGATGATTCTTTTTTTTATTTGAAATATGATACTTCTACAATCTTATCCATGAGAAAATCACTTAAGTCTTACAGGACTATGGGCAAAATGTTCGGAACCGGGACTCACCCTCCAATAGTAATAACTAATAAGATGTATGTCATCGGATAGGTTATTTCCGGTTAAGTTGTTATAACAGCTGTTGTCATACTTGTCTGTTTAGAAATGTACTAGCTAGTCGCGTGCTCTTGTTGTTAAGGGGTCAAAATAAATATTTTCTTCGAGTGAAAATTTAAAAAAACATGATTAACTGATATTATAGTTATATTCTAAGCACTATAAATGTATTACATGAACTCTAGACTGTATTTAAGGTACGCGCGATTTAGGGATCTACTATGCCAATTAAAAAATATTGCTGGTGCATTTAACTCTTGACCCATTTCGTGCCGTTCCCGTGCGTTAGGACGAGATATTGTGCCAAATAAAATATTACCATAAAAGTAGTATTCCCAATAAAAAACCTTGTATTATTATTTTTTTAACTTTGTGTCATTTATCTCTAAATGGCCAACTGTGAGAACAAAGCTGTCATGACAAAAGTTGTAGCTATTAAAAAGGCCTATCCAATGACATGTTTTATTGCTATTGGTCGCTATTACTATGCCCATTGTCTTTTGCATTAGGTATGTGCGCGACAACAACACAACACAAGGTTGGATGAGGCATTTGCCAATTGGCAAACCGTACAATCAAAGTGAAAGATACACTAAAAAAAATAGTTTGTAAATTCTGAATCAAGGCTTATTATTTATTTTTATTATTATGTGCGCGACAAAAGGACGAATATCTCAATATCACGCCAACCGATTTCGATAATTCTTTTTTTGTTGGAAAGGACACTTCTTTTTTTGTTGGAAGGTCAAGTTTGAGTTGCTTAGGTTTTAAATACTACACATACTACAATAACTTTGATAATGTACACTTCTGTGCGTTTTGTAATGCTTACTATATGCAATACTGGGTCCTCTAGTAACTAGTTGAAATCAGTATACTCTTCTTCTAATAAGTTTTGCATTGTATACAGTATACAATCTATCAGTGAATTATAATGTGTAAAGTTTGTGTGATAATAAGATTTTTACTCTTTTTAAATGGGGATATTTCGTTTAAATTAAAACTAATATATAATTGCTTGAGATCTATTTATTTCATGAAGAAATATTACATAATTTTACAGCAAATTATAATAAGTCAAATTTTCCTATTCCTAAAAATTATTATCAGTAAAATCAATTTAAAACTTAATTATAAATCATACATTAGTTAATCTGTTGCAATTACAAATAATTATAAAAAGTTCCTAATGTAATGCAGTCTTATAATAAAATAAAATTAAAGTGCACTAAACACATGTCAACATTATAATAATCTTTACACTTGTAGAGTCACATTAAACATATTATATAGAAATTATATAGAAAAATTATCAAAATAAATTTATAAATGTACTGAAATTGGCATTAAAAACTTTGTCCGAATCAAATTAAATGTCAAATGATGATCTTACACCAAAGTTACTTATTTATATTATAAATAATAATCATTGTGTATACAATATAAATGAACATACACATTGTGTACTTGAAGGAGGCCTTGACGCCAAATTATCATCTGATGTTAATCAGATCCATACTGGGAACTTAAAATATAAATGTCGCCATTCCAGCAGCAGTTAATTCTTGCGCATTGCGGATGTCAGTTTGTATTACGAAACTCTAGAATCATCTGTGACTGGAACGCCGGACGCAGGAAAGTCCTTAGAAAGGGTCGACGACAATCGAGAAAATTTTCAAATGTTATAATCCAATTTTGTAGCTCCGCTTGAGTCGTATTACCAATCGATGTTATAAAAGTGTTAAGAGATTGTTAGAACGACGAACACAGGCGATATCAACTTAAAATTCAAGCGGGCAAGTCAAAATTCGACACGTGTATTTGTGGTACGTGCGTGGGCTCTATTTTTGGAGACGTTTTGTAGTCGCAAAGACCGAGCTCCTTCAACTTCCACTCCCATCCCATCGTCTGTACCGCGTGCAGTGTTTCTGCTTCAGTGTGCTGACGTCGAAGCATACCTTCCTAAAACAATGAACATCAACATTTATACATATTTTTATTTTATATTCTAATATGATGATATATCTATACCATTATGCATGTAAAAAAATTGCAAATTGAGCAGAGCATGAGGGACGGAATATTTTACCGCTCGATACCAACTCCTATGTGTTTTAATAGTTTACTATAAAAAAATTGAACACACCTTGATCTTCTCCCACTTATCATCGACCTCCTGCAGCCACGAGTTGATCTGTCGCCCGTTGCACCGTGAGCGCTGCGCGTTGCGCTTCTCCTCCTGGTCCGGTGCCAGCACGTTGTACACCTCCTTGTCGCGCAGTATCGTGCACACCGAAAAAGGAAGTGCCTGGACAACAAATGTTCATTATACTAATCAATCACAAAGTTTATATACATTCGATTACCACAACGGGAAATTATTTCAGTTCATCGCTTTGGTAATACCGATAAAAATGTTGTTGAGGTTAAATAATTTACAATACTTATAGTTTTCTTTCGATTATTTTATAGTAAAATAGAATTAATAGAGCAACAACATGAAAAAGGCGACTTTTATAATGGCAATGTTCTTAAGAAAGTTCAATTTTAAGAATTTTTAATATATATATTCCACTATTCTTGCATGAATGAATGTGACTAAATCTAAAATGTATTTTTTTAAAGATTTTTATGTAAATCTATTCCTAATGATTATTTATAGTTGTGTGTAAAAAGTAGAGGGCGAAAGAAATTATTCTTTATTTTTTTAAATACCTTTATTTATTATACAAGCATACTATAGTCATAACATGTTCTTATGTTAAATTTCTGGCCTGTAACTCAAGCAGGGTAAAGTAGTTAGGGTAGGTGAGTGAAATTGAGGGGGTTACCTAATTATATAAGATTTATTACGGGTTGTATTCAAAAAATACTAGAAAAAAGCCCGGTCAAAAATATTTTTGTAAGGGGTATGGTGTGTTTTAATTCTAAAATAATATAGCATTAATCTGAAGCAACTAATAAACGCGTGGATTTTGTGTTGGAAATATTGCATGAATCAGTCAAAATAAATGAGCTTGTTGCTGACAATGCCAAAGGCTCTCTCTAAATAAAAAATGCTTAACATTTTGAAGCAAACTTTGATAACCTATTTAAAAAATGTTTCATTAAAATCAGTTAGAACAATAAAAAAATGGTCAGGATCAGTCAGAGAAATGTCAGGGATGCTTTTGAACAATTGCATACGATACTCTATCAATATCTTGAGGTGGCGCGCAATAACAAGCTATATGGTTCACCAAAATAGTTTAGTTCAAGAAAATATTTAGATATCATTAATTAACACATACTTGGTTGGCCACAGCGCGCTCAGCGCGGCCGTGCACTCTTAATATCTCTTGCTCGACGGCCAGAACAAGCTTCTCTTTCTCTACTAGATGTTGTATACGTAACCTTGTTCTATAAGGAAAGAAAATATTAATAAAGAAAATCCGGTAAATTGAGAGCAAAGTGGCAATCTGGCTATAAGCGCGACGGTTGTCGGTTCAACCCCTATACATTATCTAGATGTCCTTTATTGCGAGAGTGGTGTGACATGGTGTTGAGTGCCATTACTCAACAGGCAATGTCTCGAAAATTGAAGGGGATATATGGGAAATAGAATATCTTAAAATGAAGTTAAAAGACATGAAAAAAAATATAAATATATTATGTACTTAATAAGATAAATTAATATATTACAAACCTTTCTTTTTCTTGCGATAAAAATTCATTGACCATTTGGGAAGGCAAATTTATCGGTATCTCCACTTGAGGCTCAGAATTCACATTATTTTGGAGTGTGTAAGTGCAGCGGTTCATCAGGTATTTGTTAAAATCTTTTGGAGGTTTAGGTTTTACAGGAAACAGGCCCTTCTGACGTCGCTCGATCTAAGTTTAACAACAAAAAATACCAATTTACAATAAATCAATAGAAAAACATTCGAATCTGTTGAACTTTTCGTAGTAATGTTTTTTTTTCGAACACGAAAGTTATTAAGATTAGTGAACAAATAATTAATGTTATTTCATTGAAATGAACATTACCTGTTTGCGAATATGTATGTACATCTGGTAAGGGTTGGAGTGGGTGATGTTGTGGGTTAGAGTGGTGCTGTCGGGCACCTGGTCACTTTTGGACTCCCGCGAGTGGCTGTCCTTGGATGCTTTGATCTTGCGCTTCCTCGGGTGCAACTCTACGGACGGACCCGGACCTGTACCATACATATCATAAATTAATATTAAGCTGATTTCTTATCACAATTAGGGACAATCCATAAATTACGTTATACGTCAAGAAACCACAAACTAACACCCTGGAAGAGCTAGACGAAGTGTGTGAAACGTTGTCACATCACATTAGACCCCTCGAGGAGGGTCTCATGTGACGTTACTCTAATCACACAAATATAAACACAGAGAGGTCAAAAACTCACGAAATCTATATAAAATAAGTTATGGATGACCCCTTATATATTCTTACCATTTTCCAAATTTTAACGTGAGCATGTAGAAAACATACTTTGTAAGTATACAATACATTCATATTTCAATTGTAAAAAGAGAAAGAGTAATATATCACCTGACTCAGATCTTCCACCAGAACCAGATGTGGACGTAGCATGATCCCCATCTTGACCCTGCAAACAAAATTGACAGTAAATGTGATGAATATCACAAATCACAAACACAGTTTGTACAGGCAGACATTTCAAGAGTACCTAAAGTCTCTACAGCGATATGGCAACTACTGTACTGTATGGTACTAGATACTTACAGAGGCTTGTGGACTTTTGATGGAGTTCAAAGCCTGACCGTGTCCCGACCGGGTCTCCGAACCTGTCGGGGAACTCCTTCCCTTATCTTTATCCCCGTCATTGGTTCTGTGGGAGCGAAGTACTCTTTGTCCTGCCTACAAGACAATTATTTAATGTTTACGTACTAACGTCTTACTACTTTAGACCTTTCGCGAAACAGTCGTTGTATATCATTAATAATTACGTTTTTCTAATATACAAACTGTATTCTTAATTAAAAATCTTGAAATGGTAGCTGTGTGATTCTAAAAAGAAGTTAGTAAAATGTGTAATTAGCAATATGTGTATTATTGTGTATTTAATTGTTAAATAAATTTTAAATGTAAAAAAAATGTGAACAGTCAAAACAACCATTTGATGACTGTGGCAACAGATTTATTTGTATTTATTTTATATGTTAGGGCGTCCAGCAGTTTCTCAATATTTTACACACATAAGAAAAACTTTATTAAGAAAAAAATACATTGATAAAACTATTTGATACTTGACACAACATGCTAATTACAAAAGAAAAAAAAAACAGAAATCATACAAAAAATAAAACAACTATAAACAATTGAATGATTATTGTATACAATATTTTGAACTGCACTATTAGGTAAAACTTCTCAAGTACCATAGTGATATAAGTCTAATTTAAGTTACCTTGCCCTCTCCGGATCGTTTTTCTTCAATATTGCCATCGGAACTATCAGATGTTTGTCCAGCGTCAGTGCTCGTGCAAGGTATTACGTAGGGCAGTGTAGACGCGCCTCCTCGCCCTTTTCCGCCTCCCCTTGAGCCTGTTCCCGCTGTGCTTATGTTAGTTAAATCATATCTAATGATCTTTTTATTAACTCTTAGACAGATATCGAAATCAAAATATTTTTTTAAAAGTATTAAAATTTTCGACACCAATTCAAGCATCTAGGAAACTACTGTTCAAGGTCAACTTTATATATATAAATATACATTCTAAAAATATTTAATTACTCTTAGTGGTAGTCAAATACAAACTTGACTATAAATATAACATAAAATAACTATATTCCCACTTTGGTAAGAGGTTTTCTGGCACACAACACATAATGTATAAAAAATTAGCTGGGGGTGTGGGGAATGGATTGTCTTAATACTAGGTTCCATATCCATAGGCATGGGTATTTTTTACTGTATATCTTGATATATGCGGAATACTTCAACAAAAAAAAATGCATTTACTCTTATATTAAGCGTTTTGATCTACTTATGTGCAAATTTTAAATCAAACAAAAAATAGAGCACTGTACCTTCTTCTTGTTCATTTCTGCTTCCCGAACCACCTGCACCACCAGGAATAACAATCTTAAGCGGAGGAACCTTCGGCGCTGACGACTCCTGGCTTTTCTGGTCATCATCACCATCATTATCCTTCCCTTGAGTAGGCTTAGGGCTTGCTACAGGGCTCTTTCGATCTTGCTTACCAGATTGTGACCCTGATGAGTTTTTACCGGCTCCAGACTTCCCCTGTTGTGTAAAATTTTTATAAAACATGTAGTATATTATGTTATAGTTATATATTGTTTACTTTTTTCAGTTTTATATTTTATCCTGCAAAAAACTGGGTAAGCAAAGAGAAACTAATATCAAGTCAATCAACTATCCACTTGAATTTGAGACCTGATGAGTAGCAAAACTCAATATAGTGATATTGAGTTTATTATTACCTAGTATTATCACTTAGTAATATACCTCACTGAGTGTCAAATTCACAATGATCACATTCACAGTCAACTCTGTTTCAATGTGTGACGATGGCCCTCTACTTATAATCTGACCTAAATATAATAAAATATAACCAGAGAATAAATGTAATGTAGTTTTACCTGATGCGTATTTTGAGCATTAGCCTTTGCTCCACCACCACCTTTTCCCTGCGCTTGTCCACCTTTGCCCGAGGATCCGCCTCCCTTGCCTCCTGATTGAGAACCTTTCCCCAATGGTGTTGCGCCAGTCTTACTTGCGGGTCCCGGAGGTTTGCTACCAGTTAGGATTCTGTTAGGATATTTTCAAAACCAACTCATAAATATACTAACTAAACAACAGAACCGTCACCGTTAAAAAAAAACAAAAAATAATAAAACCAAATATAACTAATGATAATTACCGGCCAGTACTTCCTCTTGCAACAGGGGCAGGTTTTGCCATGGGTTCTTTTTCTTCAGTGTCTTTTCTCTTTTTTCGTTTTGATGTATCATCCTCTATGGCTTCTGCCTCCTGATTATCCTCTACATATGATCTTTTTGAACTAGTGCCCACCTCATCTTGTGTTGATGATACCACTCCACTACTAAGTTGAGCTCCCTCTATAATTATAAGAAACACCCAAAATAACTAAGTTGTAGTTAAATATATTAATCATACTTCACATATTCTTAAATTGTAGATCTTATAAAATATTTATATTACTACTACATCAAAGACAAACAACAATATAACAACAGTGTGATGAAATTGGAAAAGAAATACAATTTATTTTGTTATTAATTTTATTTTTACCATCTCTATTCTCAACATTATTGCCTTTTTCTTGCGTGGCCTCCTTGCCCTCGAAATTTTCGCCCTGCGCTAGGCCCTCCATGTTGCTTCGTTTGCTAGAATCGCTGTTTGCACTTGCATTGCCTTTCTTACTGCTGTCATCCCTTGTTCGACCTGTGTGAGCAGCTCTCGCGTTATCTGTTTTTCAAAATCACTATTTTAATACTGTAATATTATATTAATCAGATATATTATAGAGCACTTTTATTATAACTAACACTTTTGGACATCTGAAATAAAATAACCATGCATAACTGTTCTTAACTTCATATATTCAGATATGAAATGTATCAACAGTAACATACCTGATTTAAATGTAAAGTATTTCACAAAATTTAAGCTGTGGACATGATGTGCCTCAGTGGATACTAAAATATATATCTTAATACTTGTGAAATGATGCTTAATGTGATTATGTTTTAATTAAAAATGTATCATCTAATCAGTGTTGCCAGATCTTTTTTAGATGAGGAGTGTGTTTTTTAAAGATTTTAAGTAAAAAAGCAAGACACTTTTGCCAAAAGAAGGACAATAAAATTAAGTAATAAGATTTTTTATATATATATATATATATATATATTTTATTATTAATATAAATATTGAAATGTATATATGTAATAACATAAGTCTAGTTGTAAGTAATGTCTAAGGGAAAAATTATTAAAACAAATGTATACAATGACAAAATGTATGGATAAATCTGTAATGTAAAAAAAAATAAGATTTTAATTTATTATTTATTCATTTATTACAGTTATAAATAAAGTTTCCAATGGTAATAGATATTAAAATAAAATGTTTTTTGATAGAATAACATCACTATGCTTAAAAATGATATCCAAAATCAGGGTGTCTGGCAACGCTGAATCTAATTAAAGTAAAGAGTAAATAATATTCTGAAAATATTTTTTTGTTGTTTATTCAAGATAGATCATTAATATATATATATGTGATAATCTAACTCATTTGGTATTATTGGTATTCATAACATTACTTTTACATTAATAAAATATTATAATAGTAGTAAATTTAATTTACATATGAGGTCAGTCGTGGCGCAGTGGCACAAAGTGTGACTGTAAAACCGACAGGTTGTGGGTTCGATCCCTATTCGAGGGGATGAAATATTTACTTAAATTTATATTTCCATTTTCTTCGCTCTGGTGTCGAGGCACAGCGCGGCGTCGAGTTCTGCCACTCAATACGCAATGACTCCAAAAATTCGGCAGAAAGTGGGAAACGAAGTGTCTTAACACTAGGTTCCCTTTGCGTACCCTGCTGGTGCGGGATACAGCGAAGCTAATTTAAATTTTTAAATTACATATGCACAGCACAAGTAATATAGAATAAGTGATAGATTTTTAAACCTTTATTAAGAAATCAAATCTAGGTTAAATACATTATAGTATTATATTTTAAACATTTTTCAAAAACACACTTCCTATACATCCTTAACACCAAAACATGTCAATGTATATTTAGCAATAAATGACACGCATTAATTAATTAGTATTACATGAAGAGTACGTAATTACACAGGCCACAAGACCCTATGGAACAACATAAATATTAAGATTGTGACTAATAGATAAAGGATTTGTTTTTCACCGTTATAATTTTATGCACTGAAACAACATCTTCCATTTTAACCACAAACTTCACAAAAGTCTTTTGATTGATTGGCGATTTATGTGCGGCGTGCTGTATAGAAGAATAACATAAAAAATCAACTCCCCTTTATTATGCGAGAGTGCTCTCCTTTGCATGTCACGACGCCCGGCCCGTTTAGTTTTTATTTTGCTGGCGGGTAAAGAACTTTTTAAACAAGAAACCTTTAGTTTACAAAGGAAAATTTAACATCACGACGTTGACGTTATGGTGCGGCCATAACGACAGCTTAAGCAACACGCCCCAGGAAACGTTCCATTACACGAAAAATAATAGTGTTATAATACAGTATAAGTAAACGTTTAAAGATATTTTATTGACTTGTATTTTTGCATGTTATAAAATATCTTAGATTTATAATAAATAATTATGTAATTATACTTGTGAATATTTTTTTCTACTGGCAACATTGTCATATAGAATCGATAATTTTAGATATTGTTGTTTACTTTATGTATTTATAAATTAAAAAAATATTGACATATTATGATCATTCTTATATAATTAAAATATTTTAATGAATATTAAAATGTTTCTACTAAATAACTAGAAATATTCAATCTCTAAAAATAATTATATATCGATAATACTACAGTAACACAATCTATTAAAATACGACTAACAAAAATAATAATCGATGATCCCAGAGCCGCCAGGCCTACATCATTTTAGCAAAGCTGAAATTTGGAGGACTATATTATTCTAATATGCAGTTAAAACATACGTATTCACTAACTTGAAAGTGGGGCCCTTTCAGAGGTAGTGCCAACTTAAGATACACTTTCTACTACGCTAGTAGCTCTACTTTCAAGTTAATAAGAACGCATATCGTATTAACTACATTTTAGACTACTAATCCTCAAAACTTCAGCTTTACTAAAATAATGTAGGTCTGGAGGCTCTGAGATCTGTCTATAACGTCAAAAACCGTAAGACGGTATTTGCAAATATTTGAGTTTTTATACCCTATTGATTTTGGCATGAGAGAAAATGTAAACAAAAAAATACTGTTTCTAAAACTTTTATGTATTTATTAAATTTTCATTTAATTCGGTCCAGGTTTACTCATGTTTTAAAATATAAAGAAATCAACTTAACAAAAGTAACAAAGGAATCACAACAGTGCTGTCTTATCAACAGGTAAAAAGTAAAAATACTACCGCCCGATAAAAATGGCGTATGTAATGTGACCGATGACAAAACATATGTGATGTTTTGTCATCACATTTCAATTTAAAATTTCCAAAATACCTGAACGCTATAATTTATTATAGTAGTTCATTGTTATAGTATTAAAATGCGTTTCTATTTTAAGGACAGGTTGGCTTTGGGGTGTTTTTACACGTTCTATGGTATTTACGGTACCGTAAAATGGTGTGAATAGAAACATTTTTAGATTTGAAATTTTATATTTATGTTCCTTATAATTATTATTAACTAATAAGTTCTATGGACATCGTTCAATAATATTATTTATATCCATAAAACCATAGATACTTTTTTAACAAATACACTATATTAAGCTCCATTAATTGTGACCTATTCGCACATGGCCACACACGTACAATAATATTGTCAAAGTACGTATTGTCAATAATATTGTGTGCATGCGGCCGATTTTCTAGACATTTTGTTTTTACCACGACTATATTGGGGGGGAGGCAGGGTTATTGTCAATAATATTATCGCTGCAATATTTTAGTTGAAAAAAAAAATAGACTTTAAAGGAGACAAATGTTTCTGCTTTTTGTTCAGTTTAAATAGTGAAAATAATATTGATATTACTACGGAAAAACTATATTTAATAGAATTTATTAAAATATGACAATAAAAAATTAAGCAAATAGAGAACTTTTTTGAAAGCGGCTATCTGTCATTCTTGTGTAATAGTGTAAGAATTTTTAAAACATTCTCTGTCAGTAAATTAAGCTTCACGCTATATGCCGCGCACAGCAGTGGGAAGACGAAATCTAGTATTAAGACACTTCGTACCCCGTTTTCCGCCGAATTCTGAAAGCATTGAGTGTTGAGTGGTGGAAATTAACGCTGCGCTTTGTCTCGTAACGAGAGCGAAGAAACGAAAATATTTCCTCGAGCGGAATTCGAACCCACAACCTGTATTCACACACACACACACACACACACACACACAAACACACACACACACACGCACGCACGTCTGTCTGTTATAGTTCATTAATAATATTAGAATTCTGAAACTCAGTTTTTTTCTCGTCTAGTCTTTGATCAATTTTATTTTATTGCCTTTTTTGTAAGTAAGCTAAATGCAATAACTAAAGCTTAATTCATTCTAGCTATTTCAGATTTAACATACGCATACATATAAAGCTACTAAGCGATTGCGTCCGATTTGACTACGAAATATTTTCAATAATATTGTGTGAACAATATTATTGTCAATATTGTATTGACAACAATATTGTATCTGTGCGGCTCGCTAAGATAAGTTCTTTTTTTTATTTGTTTACCTTTTATCTCATGGCCTCGTGAATAGTAAGGTATAGTTATTTTAAGGGAAGTATTTATCTCTTTACGCTAAATTTCCAGTAGTTTTATCGTTTGAAAGGTACTTGATTTTCAAGTAAAAAACATTTTGTCAAATTTTTTAGTCACTCTTTATAATTAGTTTAATACTTACTTAATATATTAGTTATTTCGTTTTAAACTATATTTTTACACATCATAAATTATTTCTGATATCGGAGACAGATTTCTTTTTGTGTATACCAAAGTAAAGATAAAAGCAAAGCATGAAAATTATCGTTGGCACTTTATAATGCATTCGCTATATTTTATACTTTGAGCTAGCGGATCACTTGATATTAAGTGGTTACCGCTGTTCATTTGGGAACACGTTTGGTGGTAGGTGTAAAATTTACAGGTTCCTGGAAGGCTAAACTGGAGTAGAACGGACTCAGGCTCCCAAGTGGTGACATAGTGTAATTATTTTTTAAATTGAATGTATACTTATTCTAAATCTAAGAAATTTTAAATGATATCCAGCCTTCTAAACTCATAAGCACAAATAAACACTCTGGCATAGTGACACATTGCAACAAGTACAATGTTATTTTTACTCGACTGCGCGACGCAAAAGAAGTGTAATGTTAATATATATGTACGTTTGTGCTTTCGGGCGCATTAGGTTATCCATACGACGTTCAAACGTGAAATACGTTTTTAATTTATTTAATCTTTATAGAAATGACATTTAAAAAAAGGAGTCAAATAGTATATTTACTAACGAAAATAATTGGATATTATGGTTTCGTGACTTTGTGTCACTTTACCACGCTTAACCGGTATTCATGTATATATATGTAATAAAAATAATATTGCAATAAGTTTGAAAGAATTACACAATTGCGTCTGCGCTCCTTTACGGGAACAAAGTGGACAGAGTCGTTTTCGAGGGAAGAGATCATATCATAGTACTACGAACGAAAAAGTCATGAACGTAGATCCAGCGGTCTCGTTCTTGACATGGAGCAATAATACACACATCCATTACGAAACTGTCGGTTTTCTCAGTTCTTAGAAAATATTATATAATAATATTGTTACAATAAATAACAAATAATGAACAATTCATTTGTATGGTGTGTTATTTATTGTACAATGTTTCTATCACCCCTAGATATATATGAAGACGGCGCTACCGCTCACTCATCGCTGACGCTATTAAATATATTATTTCGTTATTTCGGTAAATAATATAATATTCTGCTAGTACCGATTATTCACTATGGAATATGTTGTAGCTGGTGAAATGAGAAAGCTTTAGCAGCAACATTCCCACTCAGGAATTAAAAATGAGAAGAAGCGCGCCGTTTGTATTAACACTAGGTGTCCTCTGCCTATCCTGTTATAAACGGGATACGGCGTGAAAGTAAACAAAGAATACATAACGTTGCAGTGTACTCAATTTATCATATACCTCCTTACTTAAAGGATACAAAAATAATTATTAACTTACCTTTCAAAGTTTGAAGGTATTCAAAAATGTGTGCAGCTGCATAATCAGATGGTGATTTTCCTTTCGAATTTTTTACAAATGGATCAGCGCCGTGTTCGATGAGAAATTTGACCATCTTTAAGTTTCCTGAAGTAGTAGCATCATGTAGTGGGGTATCATCATCTAGACCTTTGGCATTAACGTTAGCACCACCATTGACGAGGACCACGACAACTTCTAGCCACCCATAACTACATGCTTCGTGTAGTGCTGTCCAGCCTGTTATATACAAAAATATATCACGATAATATAACAAAGGGATAACATATTCAAAAGGCAACAAATCAGTAATATAAATAAAAAAACTATAATAACAAAATATAAATATTAGGCAAAACAACTTATTGAATGCAACATAAAAAATTTTTACAAAACAATTATTATTAACTATAATTTTTAATATCACAATTTTTTTAATTAACATTTTTTGAGTACTCTTTACTAATATAACAAAAGAGGATCAGTTTTTAAATCATAATTATAACCTGCAATTTTTAATATGCAGTTTATTGTGAACATTTCCTGTTAGTATTGATAACCTTCACACAAACATATTTAACTTTTGACCCAAATAATATAAATAAAAAAAAACTCTTATTTTTTAAATCTACAACTTCTTTTACTTTACACATCACAAATCAATGAAGGTGGCGATTACATATTCCATGATTATTACAATAATAAAAATAAATAAAAAGGAACATAATCTAATACAGATAACAAAGCCTTTATTATATTGTAAGTTAAAAAGACTATATTGAATAAATATTACTTACCATTACTTTTCATATTTTATGTTTGTTATTACTATACTTATAATAAACATTTATTTTTCAAAATACAGCACTACAACATTATTTGGCATCACTTTATAAATACACAATTTTTAATTTGTTTAATTTTCTTAACTTCCCACTTCATTCCATATATAGCAGAGTAGACAGAAGGAACCTAATATCAAGACACTGGGTTTCTGGTTTTCTATTTTCCAATTTTAAAGGTCTCGATCTGCACACCAAGCTTTGTTTTTAACAAAACATGATAACTCATAGCAAGGAATTGAAAATAATTCCTTGCCCCAAGAAGGAATTGAACCCACAAACGTAGTGTTTAGTCAGAATTTCAGATATTGTGCTGCTACACTTATACTAAAAAAATACTTTAAACAAACAAGTAATAAAATATTTGATATAATTAAACCTATTTACATTTTCCAAATGTAAATAGGTTTTTTCTTTTGTTTATTTATACTTTGAATATATAAACTAAAAAGGAGATTTTGAGAAAGTAGAACTGTATATACAAAATATTACACTTCATATGAAACTGAAATACATTTGTATAAAGTTACTTGTTACTGTAGAATCATTTGATGAAAAAAAAGGATTCACAATTATAACAAAAATTATATATTGGTGAATTATTAGTGTTTTAGTGAACTCAAGTATTTATGAAAACAGATATTTACGAATATAATTTAATTTTAATGAAGATTTATGATTGAAATATAAGTTTTTTCTTTTGTTTGTTTATCTTGAAACATCAAGACACAATATAACAATATTAACAGAAATTAAGTTACATTGAATGAAAGTTATGTCACAAATAAAAACACAAATTTTATAAAGTATAAAGGGGCCATGTCAGTTTATATGTTATTATAATTATAACAATGTAAGTATTACAGCAATTTTAATATTTTAATAATATATTGGTTCAAAATGTATGATTTTTCTTTATTGTTCCATCCTCATTACTTTAAAATTTTAGAAAAATAAAAATATTATTCTTTACCTGGTCATTTATTTGTGAAAATGTTAGATATGATTGTTAATATATTGTTACTATATTTATATATATCATATATTTAATACAGTGGACCCTTAGTAATTTGACAAATTTTTGTAGGACAATGTGGGATTATTGTATCAGTTAGAATATAAAGAAAATCCTTTTCATAATTTTTTAACAAGGTGAACTAGTAAATTGACAAATTATGCTATAAAATGTAGTTCTAGCTACACCACTTTACTTGCTAAGCTGCTAAGGAATTAATTCAATTTAAGAGTAATAATAATTTGTATCTTTAACCGCCAGGGTTTTATGTTTTTACTTTTAGGTTAGTGAATACATTATTAGGTATATGTGACACAAAACTAATAAATAAAAGGCAAGTGTATGTTTATTAGGCTGCTATTACATGTATACAGTCAAATTGAAACAAGTCAAAATCTGTCAAATCATGCATTATACATATATACGGTGAAAATTTGCAAATTTTTTTATTAACAATGAAAGTTTAAGTGTTTACAGGGTGGCATCAGATTGGTTAGGGTCTGGGTTACTGCAAGTGCACTGTATTAAATAAACATGCTTAATGTTAAATTATACTGCATCTTTAATACATATTGAAATGTAGTTTCAAAAACAATATATGTAAGCATGGTTTATTATTAAGAATAACACATTATAAATAAATTTTATTCATTTGGAAAATAAAATACTGAAAGTAGTCTATGTGTGTGTATACAGAATACATTGATAGCAATTGATTCATGTAATCAAATCCTGTTGTATTTCTTATGTGCCATGTATCTAAGCTGGTGACAGTTCTAAAAACTACCTAATATGTGTATTATGGTAAAATAGAAAGTTTTATATAATTTTTTATATTTGAAATCTGTTTAATATTATAATATAAAGATTTTCAGTTGAATAGTAGTTATGTAATTTTTTTTATGACAATAGTATTTTAAAATAGAAACATTGTAGTTATGAATAAAAATTACAATATTAGAAATAAAAATATTTAGGAAGAATCTATATAAAGCCAATTGTTAGTTTCAATTACATACATAATAAAAAAAACACAATTTTTCAAAATGAAATGTTTAAATTTGTATATTTTAAATAGTTCACGGCATTCATATTAAATTATGTCTATGTTAGTATTTACAAAGTTATAATGTATATTGTGTTATAGGTTGAAATAACATGTTTGTAAACAAATAAAACATACCAGCAAAGTCTGGGACATCAGGATCTTGGCCTTGGTCAAGCAGTCTTTTTACTTGGTCATGGTCTCCTCTAATAGAAGCTACGTGCAAAGGTGTTTCGCCGCGTTCGTTTCGTTGCTGTCTGTTGCGTTTGCGTTCTTCAGCTGGTGTCGGAGCGACTGGATCCAAAAAAGGCGGGAAGTTATATATCACTCATTTAGTTGTTATAACTTATGTATTTATCAATTCACCTCACCTGGGGGGGCATCCTGAGATGAAATTTGCATCACCAGAGCCAATTGCTGCCGCTCCGACATAGGTGCTATGACTTGATTCCGTGGCGCGCCGTCAGGCCCGCGCCCCGAGCCTCGCGACCGCGACGTAGACGGCATGCTTCGAGCATAACCACGCGTCTACACATGTAATAATTCCATAATAAAACGTTATATTCTTTTTAAAAGTCTTAACTTCGAAACGCGCCAAGAGCCAAAATCACGACGTGAAGTTACTTTTATATAGTTACCAACCTTTTTTCCTTTTCCAAGCAGAATTTTGGTGTATTAATATAAACTTTTAAGTTTAGTAATTCTAATTTTGAAGAAAAAAAAAGCGAAAACAAAACTAAACATCTTTAGTTGCACAAATAATGTTTCTCTTAGACATCACGACGGACAACCACAAATACGACATTTAAAGCAAGTGTTGTGCATTTCAATATTCAAAGAAAGAGTTAATCTATGGTATTACGGTTTTCAATTTATAATGCGAGCATGCAATATATTAGAAATTATATTGTTATGTAAGTGTACATTTTATTAAAATATTAGGACGCAAAACAGTGGCTGAATAAATACTAAGTAAAATAATAATTATTTTAATAAATATACTAATCTTAGAAATCGGCAGCGGTTATAGTTTTTTAAAATACACGATAAATACACACATTGTCTATATCTATTCTATCTATTGTCACATGTTTTAAACTATTTGGAAAGGGATACCATGTAATTGCAATAGGTGATATGTATCACCTACTAACAATACTTCACACTAGTTT
>DWAP01000324.1:0-23088 GCA_018230625.1 Heliconius eleuchia | reverse complement strand
CCCGCACGCTCGTTTGCCGTGTCTTTTCCATAAAAAAAAAAAAAAAAAGGGACGCTAGTAGTAAGTGACTCTGTTCTCTGTTCCTTATTTTGTCATTCCGAAACATCATGATTTTTACTTTGACCTAAATTCTGTTAAACAAACTTTTATATTTGTTCGAGCGTGTACGTAACTTATTGTCCTCCACGTGTTGCTCTCGGCCCCTCACGGGTATATCAATGGTGTTTTACATAACGTTAATTATTAATGCCGTGAGGAACCGGGTCCCGTCCCCGCGTCCGCGCGGAGACATCCACAGTGTGGCGTCCACGGCGTCGCTAACAATGGCTGTCATAGAATATTCTGTAAATGATGTAAGGCGGTCATTGATCGACTTACAATACGAATGTTAAATTAGTACACTAAATTTGTTGATATTTTTATTATTAAGTTGTTTATGTTTGACAAAGGAGTGAAACGCGGTATTTAATTCTGTGTTTCAAAACACCTCATCTTTAAAAATAAAATCAGCTTCATGCTATAATCCCGCATACAGCAGAGTAGTCAGAGGGAACCTACTAATAAAAACAATTCATCTGTCTGCTGCAACGTTTTACATTAAATTAAATTTATTGAATTAAAAAAACCAGCAACATTTTATTTGGCTTGTGCAAAAATACATATATAAAGCTCCAAAAGCAAACAATATCAATATAATTAGATTCAAACCAAAATAGCATTATAGCGTACATTTGTTCAGAAGATTGAGATGAAGTTGTCAACTGTCACCGAGCCGAGGCGCACAGAGCACTGACGCTGCGCACGCGCACCGCCGCCGACGGACAATCCAATTAGTTTTTTTATAACCTCCATAAATAAAATAAATATCCCCATTTAAGGAGTCTCATGATTTATTCAAGGATCTATTTTTACTTTATTGTCATTGTAACCTATTTGAATGTTAGACCTCTTTGAGCGATGTTTTTGTCATGTTGTAGATCTTTATTATAACAAAAATGCTTAATATATACAGAACATTGAAATAAGTTACATGGAAATAATTGTATTTATTAAATAAATTCCTGAAGAAGTCATTGTAATAGTCAACAATTAAAATTTTGATTTTAGAAATATTCATTATATAGACCTTTTATTCGTTCCTATGGATTTAGAAGAGTAAAAAATTATTAAAAAATAATAAGTTTAACTTAAAGAAATAATATGTATAGCAAATTTCATGATTAATTATAAAAACCTTTATGAAATTATTTTATTTAAAATGTATATTACAGAAGCATTTGATATCAATAATATACAACGATAATGAAACCCAACGTAAATCATCTCTCGGCCCCGGTCAGTAGACGCCTTTCCACTGCAAATCGGATAGCATCCGCCCATACTTCATGCACTCGATGAAGGCTACAAAGAGGCTCGATTGAGAAACTAAGTTTATTTATTGACTGTAAAGGTCCCTTCATACCGACCGTTAGTATTATGTTCCTGAATATTTCATAGACATGGGGTTGAGCTTTCTCTGTAATTGAGCTTTAATAGCCTCTTTATTATATTTAAAAGCTCAATATGTTTCCTTGGAGGGTCATTAATATCGGGTCTGCTCTAGTTACATATTTGTGAGGTTATTTTATAGCTCAGCGTGTTGATGTTTTGTGAGTTTTAGATAAAAAATGAGAAGACAAGATGAAAAAGGTGTGATGCTATACTTCCAGTGAATTCTATAAAATTATAGTTAGAACTAAATGTTAATATCACTTTTAAGTACCTACATGTAATATTTTTTTTGTATACATTCACAGAAATGATGAAAGGCAGTCTTGCTATCCCAACAGTTACAAAACAATCACTAAGACTTTTAAACAAAAATAGTGAGAAAATGGACCGTTTTGACAAAATATAGAACTTATAAAAGTAAGTTTATCTGTAAGCAAGTGACTCTCCTGATCATCATCAAAGATATTAATGAAGCGAAGAGTTTCACTATTTATGTGCCAGCCGCGTCGTCGCGCGTCGTAACGGCCGCGATCACGTTACAGCGGCCGTGGGAATATTGACGCGATTAAAACACCAAATTTAGAATAATTTGTTGGAACTGAAGAAGCGATGCGTCAACGTCAACTCTCTTAAATACATTCAAAGTAGCATAAGTTAGTAGTTTTAATCATTTGTATTTAGATTTTTAAAGAATCTCAGTTTTATTGTAAGATTTAAGAAGTAGGTGGAGACCAGAGTGTCTTAACACTTGATTGCTTACTACGTGAGAGATGCATAAATTATGATAAAGTATGAGTACGTAAATACAAAACAAAATATTAAATGATTTTAATCAAATTATAGTTTTATGTGCATTCCCTATCCCACCCACGTCGCGTTCGTTACCGTGATGTATGTCGACTGCACCGTATATAGTAGGACTTTGATGCAAAAATAGACCCTGATTGTGGAGCTCCTTTTACCTGTCTCTCAGCCTTCGCCTTACATTCGACGTGGTCATGCCTTGTGGTGTACAATTTGAGCTGTTCCCGTACTTCATATGAGGCTTAATAGGTTATAGATTGCGTCTGACAAAACTATTTATTTTCATTATAATCTTGAAATGTATATGGAATTATTTAAAAATATATTTATTTAAGTGGCCAGTCGTGGCGCAGGGGCAGAAATGTGTGACTGTAAACGCGACAAGTTGGGAGTTCGATTTCCACTCGAGGAAGTGCTATATTTAATATTTCCATTTCCTGCTCTAGTAACGAGGCAAAATACGGCGTTGTGTTCCGCCACTAAATACGTAATAGTTTTTAATTCCCTCTCGATTTATATACATCACATATTTAATTTAATATATTTAACATCAAATAAATACTTGAAACAGACGAGGAAAGGATTAATTAATAATATTAAAGTTTTCTTGTAGATTTGCTGTTTCTTATGTTTTTCGCATGATGTGTCATTTCTTAAATAATTTTACATTTTAACCTTTGACATGCTCAGAACGCCCTTACCAAAGAACTGGGTTGAACTAAACATTTTAACCAATAAAAATTGCTAGATGGCCTAAAGACATAAAACAAAAAAATACAATTTGTTATCTCGATACAGAATATCAATATACAATGTATTCAAATGAAGTGTGAACTGAATGTCATCACTACAATATTCGATTTAATTTTTAATATATAAATATTACCTTTAAAGTGATAACGGATATAATATATATGATGCTGCACACAGAAGGGTAAACAGAGGGAATCTATAGTTAAGATACTCCGTTCGCATTTCAGCGGGCGAAGCCGCCATATATTCGCTATTACATAATAAATTTATAAACTTTAAATAAACCATTTGCCACTTTTTTTTATGAACTCGACCGCAGTTCTACGTAACAAAGTACAATGGTAACATCCATAAATCGATCAGGATTATTTCACTCATTTCGTTAGGAATTACCAGCAATGAGTTGAAAATACAAAGTTTTAAAAATAAGCGAAAATATTTGACCTCTTCACGAGCGGACTTTTGTGTCAAAGAATATATCACCTATTTTATTTGTTGTTTAATAGATTCAGTTAAATTGAAAATTCCGTTGATACAATATGAGATACGCCTTTTATTTTGCATTCCATTGTTAATATAGATATATAAAGGAACAGGATGAATAAGCCTAATATACTAAGTCACCCTGTTCCTTTTTGACAATACAAGATAATTTTAAATATATTTTTTAAACCATTTAATTATTTTGCATTTATCAGCAACGTTTTTAATTATTTAAAGATTATTGTTACATGAGCGAATCGCAACTAAAATGTATGTTGTCATATACTTTATAAATACTTGAAATTTGTTAATGAAGTGCATCTTCGTTTTCGATGTAAAGATGTAAAATGTTGCCAAAAGAGCCGCCGACTGCTAATGTGACCAATGCATTAAGATTTAATCTCTACAAGGTTCAAAATATTACATCAGTTTCTTCTTTATAAATTCAGTTTGTTTTGTTTCTGATATAAATTAGCAAATTTTAGAATATGAACATATAATTATGTACGTACTTTATCACTTTATATTACACATTATTTATTTATTTTCCAAATAAATATATAAAAAAATGTTCCCTTTCAATAATACTAATTCCCTTGATCTTTGATAATATCTTTAGATTATAAAAAATTTACGCACGTTATATTCAACGCTGACTTCCCACTTCCAAGTTACTGCATTATGACCTTTCACCCAAAATATGAATTACATACATACTCATACCTTAGATTTAATACTATAAATATGCATTTATCAATAGATCAACCAAGAATTAAAAATCCATCTGACTAAGTAGGTAAGCAAAGCCTTAGCGGTATAAATTATATCTGGTAATAAGGAAGCGTGATGTGGCACTTCGCACTGAGCAGCTTGAGGTGAACGTAAATAATGATCACTTGACCCTCGACACTCAAGAACGATTCATAATGATGTTATTTAGAACTCAACTGACGGCGCTAAAGATGCAAATAAATGCAATTCGTATATCTTCTACTACTCATGAACTATCGTATCTGCAAATATTTTTCTAGATTTATGATAATATAGTTGTAGATACAATTGTATCTCGTTGTTAATAGTCGCGTTCACCCATCGCGTTGTTAATAGTTCTTTTTTATATACAAAAATACTAAATATATCAGAAATTTTTTAACTAAGATTTAAATTATTATTTTGGAAAACCTTTCAACCTTTAACAATTAAAATATGAACTGCAATTAACATTATTTCCATTGTAATAATACACTATTGCCGTTTCCCTTGTATGGAAACTAATCGTTTTGCGACCAACTTTGTAACTTGTCGTTTAACAATCGTAATCTGAGCTACGATTCATCAAAAGTAAATTAAAAATAATCAAAGTGCGCCAAAGAACGGATCCAATCAGAGCAGACGTATATCGTTACATCTGAGAGCTAGAGACGAGCGACCGACCGCGATCAGATAACAACGCCAATAATTGCTCTGAACCCGATACCCGACCACTAATCGCAGGACAATGTATTTATAGGTCTTTAACAGCATTGGGTCAATGATGTCGGGGCCTCGTGGGGAGCTGCTGCTGCTTTTTTTGTAAAATAATGTTAATAGAAGACATTCTGCGTGTGTTATATCTGTTTACAGCGAGTTCAATTGCAGAGCTATTAATAACTACAAAATAGTTTTAAATATCTTGCATGTTGTAGTGCTTTCTTTGCCTTGGACATATAAATTTACTACACTTATTGTATTGAGACTATTTATATTAAATAATAACTAACTAACTAACTAAAAATAAAACAAACTAACTAACTATTTATTTATATTTTAATTATTTTTTATTATATATCAATTATTATTTATGAATTTGTGTAATAAAAAGTCAACTTTACTCTAAGAATATTCGTAAGTATAGCTTGCCGTACTTGTGCCCGCGTACCTAATACTGTCGATCTGTTTGACATTCGGTAAGCACTTGTCGACTCTTAAGCAGGCGGAGACGTCCACTTAATGCTCTTGAATTTGTTATATTTTTATACAAAACACTAATAGCTTTTTGTATGAGATTATAAATAGGTGTAAATTTCATCTCCATTCTTGGCATCGATTGATATTTTTCTAAGAAAGTTTAATAGAAATTCCAGCGCCTTTTACAACTGATTAAATCAGATCAGATCGGATCATTCAAATTAATTTTTTTGAGTAATATACTAAAAACTAAATATACAAAATCAATACAAAAATACGAAATCGTGTAATAAAATCACGAAACGGACCTAAATTGAGATAATATTCAATATCAATTAGGTAATACTTGTACGTACTCTCCGAGCGGTAAACAATCCTATGTAGGACGCGCTCGACACATTGCAATATGTAGAACACTCCATCGATGTTGATAAATAGTGCGTTTCATTTACTAATTTATGACTTGTCTGTTTCAATCACAACGCTGTCACCCCCTATCGCCCCTTGTCGCCCCCTATCGCCCCCTGTCTCGTGTGACGTTGTCAATATCAGGGGCCCCCTGCAATCTTGTCAATGTCAAAATGAGCTATTTATTAATCAATTGAATTTCCTATAATTGTAATGGTCACTTCGGTAATTTGATTTTAAAATTTAATTTAGAAAGTTAGATTATGAAATACCATACAAATACTCCATCCTAAAAAAAAAACTTGAACGCACTACTGATTAATTCAGTACAGCTACACTGTTTATTTTTAATTTTTTTTACTATGAATTTCTGTATAGTTAATTCTTTATTCATCTATTTGATTTATAAAGAGTTTCGTTATCGTAAGTTTATCAATGATATTGATAAAAATCTTCAGTATTTTTTTTATCTTTATAAATATATAACAAGATTAAAATTCTCATTAGAAGTACTGTGAAAATCAATTGTATATAATATTACAATAATGATACATAATACATAGCTTAAGTAACACATCTTCAGCCCGTTACTCTTTGCCGCGTCGGCACGGGGCGCACGCGCAGGACGCGCGGTGACCACATTTGGCGCGAGTCGTTTAGGCATTTTTAAATCATTACAGCATTCTTACAATCGACGTACTTACGACTAATTACGATCGAGATGTTCCCTCCTTCAGCCTCCCCCAGCCTCCGCCCTCCTCGCGGTTAATGTTCTGTTCGGGCACGTGGAATTAATTTGTCGGTTTATTTATATTCAGTTTAGCGCAAGTCGTTAACGAGTGGTTAATATTTTGTGTAAAGATAATGTGCAGAGTTTCAGTTTTGTTTTATTTTAGAAACTTAGGAAATTTTCTTGTTAATAATATATTTTTTGATTTCATCAGCTTCACGCTATACCCTGCACATAGCAGGAGGCAAAGGTAATCTAGTGTTAAGACGTACGAAGTAAATTAAAAGTAGTAAAATATAATAAACAAATATTTCAATTCCTCGAGTTGGGATCAAACCCACAACCAACACTTTGTGCCCCTGCGCCACGACTGGTCTCAATAATATTAATTCGACATATAACATTGGTTAAATGTACTTATTTAGAAAACGTATAAAAATTTGGACGTAGTCGAACGCGAACCTTGTCGGTTTCTCCTCAGTCTCCAAATATAGATAAGCTATTACATAATGTATTGTTCTTTTTTCACTCTCGCAAACTACTCTAGAGGAGTATTTATACACCGGTCACGACGAAACTGTCTCTCTGTTCGTCTGAAGCACTCAATCACCGACGCCGGTGCGGTGTGGTGACGAGCGCCAGACGCTATGACATTTCCTTCGACCTAATTGTGTGTGGAAAATCTACAAATCAATCGTTTTATTCGTTCAATTCGATTGTCATTCGGCGGGAAGGTCTCGGAAATGGGAAACGTAATTTCTTAACACCAGGCTTCTTCTGCCTTTATACGTGATACAGCTACAGAAACTAAAATAAAAAAAAAATATTTTTCTTTGCAGAAAAATATTTTGAAAGGACTTGATCCCATTTTTCTTGATATAATAGTATTGCAATATATGTTTTCATCTATATATGTAGTCAATATTCAATTGAAACTCAACAATTTAAAATAAAAAGAAATTTAAATTACCAAATTTAAGAAATCGATCGATAAACTGGAGTCCAAAAGCAATCAATAAACGTTTCATCAATGGAGGCAGCCCGCGGGTCCGCGTCACGCGGCTGTGCGCTCTGTAGCTGACGTCTATATAAAGCGAGCGAGATGAATCCGACGGACAAATTTATTGTTTTCCTCACTCGCTGTCTAATTAGGTTTTTTGCGGTTCCATCACTTCTGCGGAGATCAAAGGCTTAGGGCTCGTTTTATTTACGTACATCGATCAACACTTGGTGCGGACGCTTCGATGAATGTTAGCACACTTTTTTCTTATCTTGTTGCAAGTATTATGAATGTCTTACATCATGTAGAGTAAGGAAAGAAATTGTAGAGAAATATTACTTTGTTTTCTTATTTTCGGACTTTTAAATAACTTTTATATTGAATAGACGATAATAACGAATAACGTTCTGAACACGTCTACCCGTTGCTACTTAAAAAATTAAAACCAAAACTATCATATAAAGACAGAAACTTCTCAAATCCGCTATTATTGTATTTATTGATATTGTATTTACAAAAATTCTTACATAATTACATACATAAATATGTTTTAAGTAATCAGTTCAAATATAATTTATCTAGAAGCTTAAAATATCTTTAATAGGATCTTATAATGGGAAGAAGAAAATCAATTAACTTACGCAAAAAAACAAACGTGAGTTTGTTCATGCGTCCATCACAAATAGCCTCTGTTCCTCAGATTGAATCACACAAGTTACGTTCTAATTAAGGAAGTGATGAAGCTTATCTCGTTGTTGATGCAATATAGAGCGCTCGACAACACGTTAGGACGCAAATAAGGATTTTCTAAGTTCCTAAGTGTACATAATTTATAGCGTAAGTATCTAATATTAAATAAGGATATATTTTAAAGTCACAACTTCTTGGACAAGTTCACGCCTCGTCCACGCCCTGACGTACTCGTCTAATTATTGTGGAAATTAATAAATTCACTTTCAAGATCGGTCAAGTGCGAGTCGGAGGCGCCCATCGCGGCTTCCGTTTAATAAATTAACCGAAATTATAATATAAGGCAATTATGTCCAACTATTGGATTGGTTGTCGTTGTGTCTGATGACACCATTCATACTCAAAGTATTGTATAGGAAAATGTCCTCGTTTTGAAAATAGATACAAACATTTCTTTACTTTTCTGAAATTTAAGTAATCTATCGCACGCAACCGTGACGAGCTGGCGCTACGTAGCTTGTCGTCATAAAAAAATTGTATATATTGTACAGATATTTAAAAGTAGGTATATAGAAATGTAAAAATGGTAAATGGCATTGATTTACTTTCTTTTAGTAATATGTTTATTAAAAAGATGTATTATCCATTTACTCTTTGGCAATGATAGATAGTTCAGTAGCTTTGCCGAAAATGAATAGATAAGTATTATTTTATACTAACTTATTGTATTTCAGTTCAATATAAAATATAAAAGATCGCGATTCAAAATCCGAAAAACTGCTCTGATATAACAATAAAGCTATTAAATATTAACAATTGCTCTAAAAAAAAATAATGCAGGATTTCTAAATTTTCTTTTATGGAGTGCGATAAATATCATTCACAATGATCGTTACGTCCATCTCACACGTGTGATGATTTAAATATCTAAAACGTATTTTAAGCTTTTAGTGTTGCCACTAAGCCTAGGAAAAATTGGCTATTTAGCAAAATAATTGAACCTGAATGCTGCACGCAATTTTACAATTTAAAATATGAAAATAAGGTTAAAATCAAAGAAAAGAAAAACAAACGACACTACCAGGAGAATGACCTGTGTATTACAACAGTAACACTAATTTATGATTTGCAAATGTTCTAGTCTAGACACAAAGCGGTCGCGAACTAGTATTAACACAGTTGGTATATTTTCGTCGCAGCTCTCGATACACCCGCCTCGTACATTCTTCGTATATTTTCGTACTATTCCTCGTAGAAACCGTTTTTTTCATTTTTGTCAAAGTAACCAAAAGTAGGACAACGGAAATCTAACTTGCGCTCCTGTCATCGTTGTTGGTGGTTGTGACCACTGTTTGTGACCACTGTTTGTGACCACTGTTGCTGTCTATTTCCTTCCACCGTATACTCATTTAAATGCTTATAACGTTAGAGAATATCTAGAGGTCGTTCCTTTGGACTGACTTTGAGTGTTAAGTGACCCTCACTAAGCACAAGACAGAATTGTTATTTTGAACCAATCTAAAATATATATATTTAAAAAAAAAATTCATATATTGTTTTAATGGTTACCATTGTCACAATTTTTATTAAATTCCGATCACCATCTGGAATGTCTTCAGAGTATTAAAACTATATTTAATTATTTTATTGTGCGAACCTCAACGACAGCCTCTTGTACACGCGAATAGACGAAACTGTCCGCGATGATGATTTCAATGAACTTTGAAAGTTAATCAAAGCTCTTGCCTCTTAAAAAATAAAATAAAAGTACTTTATTACTAAAATAGATTTGACACAGCCAACGTTGTGGTAGAGACCTCCTTTCAAGCAAAGAAAGACAGAAAGCCATTGTTAGCTATTTGCCTTTTTTACACTGGACGATGATTATTAATATCAATTTATTATTATGCAAATATAATTATAGAATAATGTGCCCGTAAAACAGAGAAACTCAACAAGAGACTCGCTAATTTAAAAGTTACATTTAGATTATTTTTTAGTATGCAGCTCGTATTTTTGAAAAATTATAAAATTTTAAAATTTCACAAAGTTAACATGCTACGGAGAAATGGTACTATAAAATGATTGTTAAGGTTAAAATATAAACTTAGAATAACTCAGCATTCTATTTCTAAAGTTGGAGATGCGATCTGAGACAATGCCTCTATATCGAGGAAAAGAGGCCAAAAATATTGAAAACAACAAAATACTGCGCTAGTATTGTTCTGCCCACTGCCCTCCGCCCTCCGCGCTGCTGATATACGATTACGCGAGAGCAGAGCTCTCTGAGGGATTTATGTACTACCACAGTCGTAAATATGAGGGCGGGAGGAGGTTGCTATTCTTTCATAAAGTATACGTATTTTATACATTTTTAAAGTGTTATTCCACATTCAGAATTTTTTTTTTTAAGAAAATATATAAACTTTTGTGTATAAATCATATAATCTAGGTATGTATTAAAAATCGTCGATAGTGCTTGAGCAGTTCCCAAGATGCGGGGGTTCAAGTCCCGCAAAGTAAATTTTAATTCTATACATTTTTCATAAGGATAAGTTCGATTTTCATATAAATCTTAAAAAAGTTTATTGTGAAATTTCGTACTCGAATGAAAGTAAATATAGATAATAATATAAAAGTGTAAATTTAGTTATTTCTGGTTCAAACAAAAAACCAAACAAACGTCGCGGACACGTAATCGGCAAACACACAACAACTTGCATCTGTTTCATTTGATTTCATTTAGTAAAAAGTATTTTAAATTCTAAAATAATAAGATAAAACCCGATCGGTTCTTAAAGGAACGACGCGCGTCGTGATTAACGAGCGCCGCGTGATTTAGGACACACTCCACGTAACGTTCGTTATTGCTGCAATCTTATTCAAATGTTAGAAAATTAAATGTCCGAAACGCACGCCACTATATGAATGAACCATCAAAAGGCTTGCTGAAAAGTATCACTATTTTTTATACCATAAATTTGTTCTTCTTTCTGTGACGAACACTTTGTAACTACTCTAAATTTAAGAAAAATTGAGTTCTATCTCTATCCTCTCTATCCTAACCTACATATATTATATCACAATATGCGTAAATTGTGTGATTGTGAAAATCAAAAATATCAGTAAAATATTTAAACAAGTCGTTATTTACCTACAGCATAATGTTTTTGTTGTTGTTTAATGTAGGCTTCGTTTTCTGAGACATTTTTAGTCGTTACTCTTAAGTGTGGCGCTGTAACCTGCGGAGTAGGCAGAGGGAACCTAGGTTTGTAACACTTTTTCCACTTTTCGCTTACATTTAGAGATTGCGTGGAGAAAATAAAAACAACTCATTCCTCCGAGTGGAAATTGTGTCTTTTTTTGAGTAGTTGTTATTGAATTTACTTTCTAGAACAAGCAAAACGTAAATCGCACAGCATTGAGGGTCCAAACAAATGAGTAATACACGCATTTAAGAAAATAACGGGTAATTGAAAAGCAATCTATAATTATTGTAATTCGTTGCGGCGTACACTTCAGCTCAAACGACCTCCACTCCACTCCACTCCACTCCACTCCACCCCGCACTCGCCACGTAGCGGACCCGTCACGAACATACCGCTACGTCTTACGGCGTTCATACTAAAGTCTAAAATAAATATACTTTGTATATTAATTTTTTTTTCGATCGATCAAATTACTTCCGAGAAAAAATGGAGGCGAATTTTAATTTGAAAATTTTAATATTTTCACGTTTTTGCCGTTGTGCTTGACTCTAGTCTTTATTATTATATATGTTTTATGTACTGTACGTACATTTTTTCATCTCTATTATATTTTTATGGGGACCTGACAAAAACTAGCTGTAGTCCGTAAATCGACACTATTTCATTCTAATGATGTGTTCGATCCTCACTCGAGGAAGTTAAATATTTATTTACATTTATATTTTCATTTCTTCGCTCTGGTGTCGAGGCAAAGCGCCGGCGTTGAGTTCCGCCACTCAACACGCAATGCCTCCAGAAATCGGCGGAAAGTGAGGAACGGAGTGCCTTAACACTAGGTTCCCTCTGTCTAGTGTGTGTGGGATATAACATGAAACTGAAAAAAAATGTGTAGGAATGAACCAAAGTAGGTAGGTAAATAATAAATATACTGTTCTTATTATGAAATACATATAATTAAATTATTGCATATTTTAATATGAAAATGCCGAATTCTTATGTATACATAAATTATAAGAAACACGTAATTATTGCGACCACCGACCACCACCGACCACTACCGACCACCACCGACCACCACCGGCCAATGAAATGTTTATTTTACGGATTTCAAATTAAAAATTGGTCAGATATTTTGTTTTTTATGTCATTCGATTAAATTATGTTTTTACGAGTTTTATAAGTCTCGTGGTTGATACAAACATGCAAATAAAATACACTTTAATGTCCCGCCGAGATTATCTTACTTATTGTTTTGGTATTTCCTAAATGCATTTAAAATTGTTTAACGACTTCGCGGCGCAGTTGTGGGTCGGATTTCCGTTTGGTGGAATAAACTCTTTCCTTACCCTAATAAAAGCATAAAGCGCGGTGTTGAGATCCGCCACCTAACGCCATGTCTCGAAAAGTGGGTGGTGAGTGGCGAACAGAGTTTCTTAATACTACTTCGCTTGTTGCTGCTGTCGACCCTGCTATATGCGGGATACATATAGCAGGAGTAGCAAACTAAAAAATACTTAAAAAAATAAATTCACTTTCTTATTCTTCTGTAAAATTTCCAAGTTTAATGCAAGAAAACATAAAAAATGTATATTCCTACTTTAAATCACTGTCACTTTGTTGACATCTTCATTTTCGATACTATCTTACACCGTTTAATATTTTGCAATAAATACCAAGAAGTTAAAGATAAATTGGCATATTATCTTAATGTCGTTATTTATTTAAACGTTGTCGTCTATTAAAGTAATGTATGGTAGAGTCGTGGTGTAGAGTAGAGTCGCTCTCAGACGTCGGCGGTAGACGTACAGCAACCGAACAACAGCCTTGTTTTGCATATCGCAAGCGATTTGCTTCGGAAATTAGCCGATTTGACATTTAAAAATTTATCTATTCCGAATATATTTATTGTCTTTATAAATAAAAAATATAAATGAATGTTTGTGGCGAACTTAAGTTTAATATTTCAAATTGTTTTTTCCATCAACTCAGAGGAACTCACCACTCACCAGTTTAATTATAGACATTATCAGACATATTTAGGATAAAGTGATATTACGCTATCACTACAACTTAATAACAAATTCATGCTTCGGTTTCCCGATAGCTTGTATAGTAGTGTATAGTAGTGTATAGTGCACGAATTGAACCAGCTCCTCATTTTGCCGCATCACATTCGTTAAGTCACTCCAGACCCCCTCCCTCCCTCCACGATAACCTGTGTAGGTGCAGTTCATAGCATCTCGTTATCTATTTACTTAATATTCATTGATTTAATTATAATTACTAACCTAAATAGAACGTACTCGTAGGTGTCCATCAACAGACAATACCAGTGCCACAATAGGTATTCGTAAGAGCGCCGTGGTATCTCCGCATCAGACCACCGAGGCTCCAGCACAACGCCCCGCGCGAGGCCCGCGGCCCGAGGCCAAAGGCCCGACGCGCGAGGAGATACACATCGTAATTGACTCATTATTACAATTTGACAGTTAAACAACTAACATGTAATTACGAAGATTAAAATTTCAGATCCCGTATTGTGTTTAAGGCGTCATATCAAACGTAATCGTTCTATCGGCATTTTTTGTTGGTGTTCGGTTGATTATGGTTTATGTCGCTGCATTTGCGGTTTCGTGAAGTCGAACTACGAAACTTAACCAAATAGATAATGTTTAGATTATAGATTTTTCCATACAAGCACCAGGCGCCGCGCACCGCCGCGCGTCCGTCTGCTCGCACGACGCACGACGCACGACGCACCGTACACACTAGATAACGAATTCATTTGCAAAAAAAACTAATTCCAGCAGACATATGTTAAAATATGCTATTTTTTATGTTAATTATGTTGATCGTGTTCCCACGGACATGTTGTAACAACATAAATATTAAAATAGACAAAAGCCTGTCATGCGCGGCGCGTCGTCGTAGTTTGTGTATTTCATACGAAATTAAATTATTCATATTATGCTATTAAAGTTTTAATGTCCTGAACCACTAAAATCGAATGCCAATTAAGAAACAGTTTATTAAACGACCAGTATTTGCATAAACAAGATGAGGCTGCCAAATATCATTGTGTCGGGAACCGTGTCCTGCGTGCTAGAGACAGCGAACTTGGAATTACATACATAGAGAGAGAGAGAGAGAGAGAGCTCTGCCGTGAGTGTTAGCACTTCTAAGGGTGCTTATGTAGTTGTTCCCGGGGTCACCACAATTTCTCCGGAAGCATGGTGTCATGTGATGTAGCATTGCGCATTAACAGTACCAGTGAGAGAGTTGGAGTTGCGAGACTGTTAACATCAGACGTAATGGATATCTAGCATATCACTAACAGCTGCTTGTTTGTTACAATTACATAACTTAATTTATACATTGAAACTATCGAAGGAGATCAATCTGATTCCTGATTACAATGTATTATATATAGCAAATTCTCCAAACTTTCTTCATATGTCTACATTAGATATTAAAGCGCGTACTCACTGTAAACGCTGGCGGCGTCGGTGGTGCCGTTGACAGTGCCGTCGGGCAGCAGCTGCAGGTAGCGGTTCTTGAGGAACATCTGGATGGTGCGGCCGGTGCCGGTGATGTGCGACAGGTTGGCGGAGCGCTGCGCCCGCGGCTCGGGGGGCGCGGCGGCGCACGTCGCCAGCGCCAGCGCCGCCAGCAGCAGCCGCAGCGGCCGCGAGCGCCGCGCCGGGGGCCGCCGCGCGGCCGCCGTCACGCCTCGCCCTACTGCGCGCGCATGCCGCCTCCGCCTGCAACAGGGGGCCTCGCTGAGTACACGTGCTTAAGAGAGTCGTCAAAATATTTAGAAACCCTACAGGTATCGACGCTGAGGTGTCGATTGCTTTTATACCGTTTATAGCGTTATCTCGGGGCGCTCCAGGAAGCTTCTAATAAACTATGGAGCGACGAGACACTTAAATTGTTTTGGAATTCGCTCAGATTCGGTTGCGTAATAAAATAACATTAACTGTGAACTGAAGTCCATATCGTGCTCTAAATCCGGACGGGTATTTTAAAACACCGCGCTTGGATTACCGACGTATTCATTACGACGTCAAAAGTTACACACGACCAGATATTTATTCTTTTTTATTATATGTTATGTTTGATTAATATTTTGACAAATTAACGAATGTTTTGTATTTTTTATATAACTCATGAAGATATTAGCCATTATATAAATATTAAATAAAAATGCGCGAGCTTTATATACACAAAAAAATTCTTGTTATTTACATAAGTTTTCGAAAAATTATCTTTTAGCTAAGTAAGGGGCCGTAATGGTGTAAACAGTAGTATGTCGATATAGGGGCGGAGTTGTTCACGACCATTATAGAGCGCTGAACATAATCAAAAGTTTTGGGTAAGGTACAGAATATGCTGAGCCTCATAAACTCCTAAGGTTGACGTGTCCACTAAACATGTGGTGCGGGAAAAAATAATGTTAAACAAAATTAATGGAAGTATCCTGAGCTTCTCATCATCAATATTTCAGCATCTGATGCTAGTATAAAAGTAAATCAGATGTCAACCAATCATTATCAAACGTAAACATCTGATGGTAATCGCTACCACTTCAAGTGTGTAATTGATGCGGCCACTTCGATTTAAGTGGTTTCAGAAGGCAAATGACTATCGCAGTAAATGAGTCACTAACACCACTACCGAAGTGGGAGTCAGATAGAGTTATTATAAAAAAATAATACATTTGTTCCCACAGAAACAGAACCTAAAATTTCCAAGATCACCTTAATCAATAAGGATCAATTCTTAGGTTTATTAAACAAAGATTAATTAACTTTTATGTTACTTATGTATAAAAAAATAAAAAGTTTATACATAATATAATATTTCACTTTAAATTATATGGTTTTTTTTATTCAAAACTAGAATAACTTCGGTTTAAATCGACAAAAATTAATAACTAGAAAGCACATGGTGGTAATTATTCAAACAGTTTTTATGTAATTAAGCGCTGAATCACGACAATTAACTTAAGCGATGCACATCTGTACGTACTCGCGCGCTCTCTGTGAGACGTACATCATTTTATTTTATAGAGGCAACTATCGCGGGCTGCTTCTCAGCTTCCAACTAATTAACTTTTGTAAATAACATTTTATTACAGTCATGTTTGTAGGCAGTTACTTAAAACATTAGTTCAATTTTTACCTAAATTCTCTATACTCTAAGAGACTTGAATATTTTATATTAATTTCAGCTCGTTACCTCCACGTTGCCCTGAACTAAACAAAATTGGTCCTATAACAGTTCCGTTTCTTCCTTTTGAGGTACGGAACCCTAATAATTGGTGAAAATATATAATAAATAAATATTTAATGTATGTGCTGGCATAGCGCGGCGTTGAGTTCCGCCACTCAACGCGCAATGCCTCCAAAACTTAGGGGAATGTGGGGAGCGGAGTATCTTAACACTAGGTTCCCTCTGTCTGCCTCTGATTGATTGTCCTTGCATTATAAATTAGACAAAAATATCACAGAATTTAGACTGTGTTTCCTTATACAGCACAAGAGTTTATGTAACAAAGATTAAGTCGACTTGAAAGATTACAATAATTGTATTAAACAACTACAGACAGGACTCGTAGCGAATGTACTAACATTTACGTGTTCGTTCGATTGAAAAATTAACAAAAAATAACAATTAGAATGTCAATTGTCAAAATGTATATTTAATTTAGACAAAAAATAGTTCCACAGGACAGCGGTCAGACGATGTCTGCTGCCGGCCGTCACTTCACTATCGATATGTGAGTCATACACCTTATACCTACTGCACCTACAGGTGGTGCATCTAAGACAGGGTGTTACTGAATGACTGATTTTGTTAATGAATTCATTATTTTACGTGACCACGGCAACTCCCTTGACTATCTAGTCAGGACATCATAAAAACCAGAAAACGTCCGATCACAAAGCCCCGTTAGCTACTTACCGTCTCACGATAGCGGTCCGCTCGGTGTTCGCCGAAACTGAGACAAATAATCGATTTTCGCCGAAAACTTGACTAATTAATTATTTGAGGCGCTGTTATTTGGGAACTATTTCATGGATTTCAAGCTGAAACATTTCCTCAAAACCGAAAAATTAAAATTTCTAAAGAAAAAAATAATTGTTTGTTTAAACAACTTAATGTTGCTAAGTTTAACAAGTTCCTATCGTAAAAGTAATATCTATGTACATACAAATATATACATACATATTAAAATTAATAATTGATTTTTTCTCCACTCCACTCAACACAATGAGATATTTACACTACAATTTTTTCTTGTTATTGTATAATACATAAACACGGTACATAAAACTTTTTTGAATTTATAGTTTTTTTTTCAGCCTTACGCTTTTCCCGCATATAGCAGACAGAGATAACCTAAAGTCAAGACATTCCGTTGCCCACTTTCCACCGAATTTTAAAAGCATTACGTGTTGAGTGACGGAACTCAACGCCAAGCTTTGCCTTGGTGCCAAACCGAACTGACAACCGTTACGTTTACAGTCACACGCTTTTACCCCTGCGCTACTATGGCCCTAGTTATTAGTTAAATTGCAAAGGTCTTTGAAAGTTTCTTATTTCAATAAAACATAGAAATATCAGCAGTAGGACCCGCACGAGTGGCTACGACGTGTCCCAATGTCGCATAAACCACGATACACCTGATAAGGTAAGGTAAGGAACACCGAACCGGGACGGACACCGGGACGTCGCGCCGGGACGCTAGCTTTGTCGCGATAACGGCGGGATCTTAGATAAGTGAAACTGTCAAAGGATTCCACTCTATTGAAATTGTGAAATATCAACGAAACACCCGACTCTGTAGGCGTGTGGTGCTGGCTGTAGCTTGTAAACGGTCGATTCAGTTGTTTTTTGCAACTTTATTAAGATGAATTACAAGAATTTTTCGAAATCACGATTACGATACAAACGGGGCACTTATAAGCTTACCCTTTTATACTTAAATAATAGTGCAGATAATGAACTCTAACAGCCAAGTAACTAACATGTACATTTTATTTGAGCCTCCTTAACAAATATTTTGTTTAGTGATTTAGGTTCTAAACCAGCACACGTCATACTGAAACATGACACCACCACCACCTCAATGACGGAGACATTACTTATATTTAAGGAATTGGAAAAAAATGTTCCATGTTTTGTTATTTAAGTGGAACTTAATTATAGTAACAGTTCCGCTAGAATAGATTTGGGTCAAATCGTGACTTCATATGAATCTTACAATAGATTTTTTATAATATGATCTTTTGAATAAGAATAAAAGTTAATCAAAAGTTAAAGAAAGAAGTCATCATCAATACATTTACTCTGGGAACTTCAAACAATAAAGCAATCTGTCAAGGCCGCCTCCAGCCACACGCCACGACGAGGTGACGCTAAGTAGCGCGTCAACACCAAAGCTCACGTAACCCAACTCTGAAACCACAACATTAATTAAGAATATAATTGGGTGCGCCCTCTAATGTGCGTGTCCCGCAAGTTAACGCTAACATCAATCAGACACCCGATACTGAGTGAATTAGCGAAGAATTGTTGAATGGATTGTAATTGACAGTCGAAACCGCACGCGGGACGCTCACCTGCTCACGTGCTCACCTGCTGGGGAACTCGTTTACATACTAATAAGAGAACTGAATTGTTCTCTACATATTGGTTGTTGCGGAGATATCTTAGAAAAGAAACTAATAATTTTCTTTTTGTAAGTTTTTTTGTATTTTTTATTTAATTGGGATTTGATGAGTGATGTTCAAAGTCTTTTCTTAAGTGATTGGTGTTATTGGAGACCTGTCTGATTGTGCGCATGGTGGTTACGGGGTGGAAGCCTCGTGAGGTGTCCAAAAATCAGATGTTACTTCAATTTAGTTACGATTGAATTACCTCATTTCATTCAAAGCTATTACCAAAAAATATTGAATAATTTAAGTAGTTCCCAAAGATCGTAAAAAAGTAAATAAATACAAGAATCTATATCAAAGTAAACTACTTATATTGTACATATCGTATTTACTTTTACTTAATCACATTGTTTCATTTTATGTTTATTGTTGTACTTCTTAACAATAAGTTGCTCGTCATTAAGCGTCAGTAAGCGTTAACTAAATGGTAAAATTGTGCTGCATTTATCAAGATTTCATGCGACACTTTTAAAGTATTAATAATGTAAAATTTTATCTTATTCCATTCAATGTAATTGATTCGAAATAAAATAATAAACTCCACGATATAATTCGAAAGTAAATATGTAGTTGTAAGTTCGAGCCCTAGTTTGGGGAATTTAATCAAAGTTAAGGCGCGTCTTTAGTCAGACGGTCCAATGAAAAATAGTTATTCAAGCAATGAAATAGCTGAAAAATAAATAAAGACGTGAATGCTTTTTGAGGTCAAGTGAGCGTATATTGTATAAACTAAACGTACGTAACTAAACGTAACGTCAACAAACTGAACCTACTATCATATATCAGTGAGCAATATAAGCCGTTTAAATCTAGTTTCATATGGACATTTATATTTTTTTTTATTTTTGTATCTACTTAATAAAGTATTTAACGATATTTAGCTTTGGGCAATTTTCTATACATCATTTATTAATATAGTATATAATTAAGAGGCCGTCGTCAATCAAAAAGCAAAAATGTACCAGGTAAAAGAAAATGATAAGCAAATCAGAGAAAAAAATAGTATTAGATGTAAATAATTTTATTAGTTTATTAATTATAAATCAATAGTACGTAATTATTGGGATATTTTATAATCGTAAATCTTAAGTTAATGTTTTATGTGCAGCAATTTCACGTTTCTGAGATAAGTAGGGGAATGAACTTTGGAGGCGCTATACCTACTGCTGCTGGTAATAGATACTTGATGTAACGTTATTTATCATTAACTCCACAATTTACATTAGATTAGGTAAAGAAGCTCACTGCCAGATCACTCTGTTCTCCACTTTCCGCTCGAACTCGAGATGTCGCATTTTCAGTTACGGATTTAGTTCCAACTGTGCTGTATACTACACCATACATACATACATGCACACATACATATTGATTGATCTTACGAGATGTCTGCTTGTAACGATTTGTGATACATCGTTTAATGTGTCGCAGTCAATTGTAATTGGTTCACAATCACGATCACTGCCACGTTGTACCGAACCAGTGAGGACTTCATCTCTTTGAATCATTTCACATATTATAATTATTGTTTATGAGTCCAAGTTCAAATTTCCAGTCATTATGCACAAGTGAAATGTAGACCCGATTCCAAACGATTATTTATTATTAACTAAGCACGGACTCGAACCCATAACCTAAAAATTATAGATATCATCCGTCGGGCCAGGTTTGTACCTGTACAAACACTCTGAAACTAGCTTGTTAATGAAGCTCTATCTGTCGGTGATATAAAATTAACGACTCAATTTTAGTCTAATTACTGCGACAAAATGTGCTAAGTAGTGCTAATGACGCCGATATACATCGGGTTTACGAGCCGCGCTGTGCAGCGCTATCGGACGATCGAATTTGAATTTATAATTTTTAGCTTTACACATGCCTTAGGTTTTACGAGAAGACGGTTATAAATCATTTTATCCTTTACATTTAGCTCATTCTGAAGCAGTTCCTTGTGTTTGGTCTAAAAATACGTCAACTATGAGGACCTAAGATAAAAAAATCTCCAATTTAAAATCTTACGTTCCTCATAGAATTATTAGTCACTTACTGACATCTTCGAAGCATCATTCTTCATCATGACATAATAATTTGGCGTCAGTTCTTATTCAACCCTTTCCGTTTCTTCTGTTGTATACAAAAATAATAGCGGTGCGCCTGACGACACCAGCTCTGACATGTTTACGTGCATTCATTCATATTCAAACAAACTTCAAGGAACTGATATTTATTATCTCTTGAATATTTTACTCCACACTAGGTATTACATCAAAGGAATGCTTAACGTTGTGATATAACATCGCTATAAACTGTAGGCTTTTTGATACCCTTAGAAATGTTCAGGAGGAATTTGAATATATTTTACATTAAACTGTATTCTCTTAAGTTTGGATGTCATCGTTTACCAGTAAACTGGTAGTGAACGAACACTACTTTATAAATAACTACCTATTTTTAAAGACTTTCACAAGAAAATGGTAAATAGGTCATTATTAAAGTTAAACAAAAAAAAATCAGCTTCACACTGTATCCCGCTCACAGCAGGGAAGGCAGAGGGAACCTAGTGTCAAGACACTCCGTTCCCCTTCTTTCTGCCGAATTCTGGAGGCATTGCGTGTTGAGTGGCAGAACTCAACGCCGCTATATTATTAATGTATACACACACATTATTCCACTGAGCCCACCAGCCATAGACTTAGATAGAAGTAGTGGTGGGTCAGACATCGCTACAGCATAACCAAGTAAACAAATATTGCACAATATTACAAAGGCACGACGACGAGAGAGAGTGGGAAAATCTAAAAAACTGAAGTAAAGATAAGAGGTGTCAACGACCTCGTGACGTTGATATCAGAATTAGCCGGCAATTAGGAAGAGTATTTGTTGAGAGATTTTTTTCGGCAGAGTTTTGGCATCTTCGACAGATCCGTATTTAGACGGCTTTGATTTCGCTTCCCGTAAGAGGAGGCCCTTGACGTTTCGCTTATACTTGAGATATACTTACTTTCGTTTTGCATTATATGCGGAAAAAGTCATTATTAAGAATCGTATACGAGTATTGCTATGTATCGCTCATAAATTTAATATTAATGTAGATTCAACTAGTTTAAAAAAAGTCTCCTGTATTTAGATTTTTTTTATATTCCCATTTTACGAAACCAAACAAATATATTAAATGAAGGTCAACTGAAAAGAATTTTAACAACTACAGATAAATTGTGATTAGTCGAAGAGTTCTTAAAGAAGTGAACATATTTTTGTAAGCTTAATGACTCACCGGCTACACAGAATCTTAAAAGTATATAAAATCAAGCTTCATTCAGCAAAAATTTGAAACATCAACTTGCATTCATACAAGCAACATCTTAAGAAATAGAGCGAATAATGACATCCTTAGTTTTTATAGGTACTGTACTACAGACTGTAGTAGCGTCATTTACTGTGAAGAGGACGTGCACGGTGATATAGTTTAACCTCCTATTATGTTTATTTAAATGTGTGAAAATGTTAATAAGTTGGGAACCCGAAACCAATTCATTATTAGCCATTTCAATTAAAAAACCACTAATATTTGTTCCTAAAATATGTGCTCAGAATAAAATTGAATGCCGCTTCGGACACACCTTCTGCATTTTAGCGTTTTAATCGATTATTTGCATACATAAATCTCGTATCAGTATTTTTCCTGCAAATAAATGATAAATCAGAGGTGTGGACCGCGAGCGCCCGCTGCGGTATATTTATTCTTTTAATTACATATTAAGTACCCGTGACACTAATTTACATACATAAATACATACATACATATAAATATATATATATATATATATATATATATATATATATATATATATA
>DWAP01000323.1:0-23093 GCA_018230625.1 Heliconius eleuchia | reverse complement strand
GTCGCCTCTTACGACACCAGTACCAGGATGATCCTATTCTAGGCCGGGATCACACGGCTAAAAACTTCTGTGAACTGTAAATGCAGTAGTTTATATTCAAATAATATTACAAAAATAAAAACCGGGATTGTGATTGAAAAAAGGATTAAAATTAACAAAAATAATAACTAATTCTCCTACATAAATTATGTTTTTCATTAAATATTAAAAATATATATTTAGTCGTAATTTGTAACTATAAAACATTTGTCCACAGAACGGTCTCCTCTCCTCTCTGCCCTACCTCGGCAAGTACCTGTGCGCGCTGGCGTCGTCCGTGCTGGCCGACTCGCTGCGCCGCACCGGCCGCCTCTCCACTACGACAACACGGAAACTCTTCACTGGACTCGCTGTTGGATTACCTGGTAATATTTTTGAGATTACCCAGTAACATTGGTAACATTTAGAAAATTTTAGATTACAGTTGTACCTACTCACAACCTCTTATTACTGAAAATTAATATGCATTTGTATTAATTTTATACTTTTTTAAAGATCTACGTGTATACTTTTTTACAATGTCCTATTCTTATGCCATTTATTTTAATTATTGTAACATACAACAAATTCAATATTTATTTGTTCCCAGGTTTAATGATGATAGCACAAGCTTTCTTCGGGCACGACAGGATCTGGTCGATCGCCATCTTCACCTTCGCTCTGACTATCAACGGCGCGGTGACGGCTGGATATCTTGGAAATGGATTGGATATTGCTCCTAAATTCAGTGGTAAGCTTACTTTTATGGCGTAGGTTCAAGTACGATCGATGAGTCGTGGCCGCCTTGAAGTTAGCTGTAGACGGCTGAGTGCAGTCCGCAAAGTTCGGAAATCTAACTTCAGGGCGGCCACGACTTGTTGACGATACTGTACTTACATTAGTAACTTGCATGATAAAGTTTTCGTTTTCAACTAATCTATTAATAGTTAAAAATTGGCGTCTTTTCCCTTTTTTGGCGGTTGAGCGCAAGACTCTTCTATATAATAAAATAGCTCTACATTTCCAGCAACAAAAAAATATAAATTTTGTAATTGATTACTTCTCTCCGTTCCCGAGAACTGAGCGAATTCCCACCTCTTTCCGCTCGCTTGCGTAATGGTGGAAATACAAGTATGCAGCTACTCTTGCGAGTTCAACGTAGTCCTTAATAGGCCCACTCCGCTTGCGGTGGATACCAGGCTTTATATACTAAACGTATCGCCTGTAATAAACCTAATTTAGCAGAATCTTAAGACCAAATGAAAAGTTACTTTATTTTTAGTACCCACGTAGTAATCGCGGAGATTAAAGATTAAGCCAAGTAAAAACTTATTTATTTATTTCTATATACCTTATCTTTTTTGGTTTCTTAAGACTTGTTGATTATATAGGAAAAATATATGCAATCAACAACATTTAAATCCTTTTTTTTCGCTAATTTTATTCTAATGATCGACAGTCTTAAAATAACACATAGACGTTGAAAAATATTATAAAATTAAAGTATTTATTTATTTTTCGTAAAATTTTTATAAACAAATTTTAAGATATTGTTTTTACGTAATTTTTGACCTCGCGTATAAATTACCGTATGCTATAAGTGAAAAATATTATTGGTTTCGCGATTGCCATATATGCTAATGTTGAAGTGATAACAGCAAATATTACTAGATTCAGTTGCAGGCGCAGTAATAACGCGTTTATAGTTAGTTTACACCTTCATATTTTATAACCTTAGTATCTAGCGTCAATGCACTAAGTTCTCCGCTTTTTGTTCGAATTTGTATTAGCAAAATTAGGATATGAAATTATATCAACCCGAAGCGGGCATCGAACTCACCAACATTGCTTAAACAGTCACATGCTATCCAGATGTGCTTTTTTTATCTTAACGCTGTACGTATCCCGCTTGTACTTAACATGGTAGGCAGAGGGAACCTGCGAACCTAGTGTTGTGTAGTTCGCCCCCATTACAACACTTCCGTTCTCCACTCTCCGTGGAGAACGGAAACACCGTCATACTACGCCACCACGGCGTCCGTTAGTATTTTCTTTTTGTTTGCGATTTTAGAATAAAAGGTTTTTCTACATAATATATAAATTATGATTCTAATTAATATAGATAATAAGAAAAATACGTTTTTTTACGTTTTTTAGGAACTATCTTCGGTATTGCAAATACTCTTTCTTCATTGTGCGGCTGGCTGTCTACTTTAATGGTTGGAGAATTAACTAAGCATAATGTAAGTTACATTGATAATATTTCATTGAAAAGTATCATATCATCAGTACGTGTGGTGGTTGTGGGTTCAAATCCTCCTCGGAAATATTAATTATATTCATAATTTAGTTAATTGTTTGTTCTTGAGAAGTTCTAGCTCTATTCACTATCTAAGAGAGACCTGTGTAAGTACACAAAATAAAGAAAATTGTTAACTATAAATGTCTTTTCTTTATTCGCTACTTAAACTAGGGTTGGATCTAATTACCTATAGATATTTAGATTGCCATAGACATGAAGATTATATTTGGATTGCCTTTTTTTGCTATAAACATAATTTTTCTACTTAACTTTTATCTTTAAAAAATATTCAACATTAAAAAAAACGTGTTCATTAATATTTTATTTCTTAATTCACAGAACACGTATGAACAATGGCAGATAGTATTCTTTATACTCGCAGCTACATACATATGTGGAGCGCTAGTTTTCGTCATTTTCGGCACGGGAGAGCTACAAGATTGGAACTCAACGCCGCAGCCACCTACAAAACATGAAGAACAACCGCTGAACGAGGAAAAAGCTTGAAATGTTCAAAAAAATAAGTCAAAATATTATATAATAGTGAATGTTCTAGAAAAACTGTTATATAGTTCCATAGAAATTGAGTAAAAATGATAGTCCAGTCCTCCAGCGTACTCATTGGTAAAGTTAGTAAACTAACGCCATCTAGTTAACGAAATTGTTACTATTTATTTATTTATATTATAACGAGAGGATAATATTTTAATTAATAATATATTTAAATTAAATAAACGGTGACAATTAAAGATAAATAGATTTTATAACATTTTTTTCTCATACAGGTTGTATATTATTACAATGTTCAGAATCTCAAAAATCACAAAACTTAATTTATATGATAATTTATAAGATATGATTAATTGGAATTTCTTCGCGAGAAATTTTGGCATGTTTATAAAATATCTGAAATTGATTAAAAAAACACGGTAAAATGAAAAAAGAAATACTTTTACCAAATAGGTACGTACGAATTTTGATAAATATACAATAATCAGGTTGAAAACCTATGGAAATATTGCAGACTGATCTTAATATATAATCATTATATATAAAGTAGATTCAAAATTCAATTAATATAATGATATTATTAATTTTGAAAAGATATTTTCTGTAATGACATCAAAGTTCTAAAAAATAATAACTTGATTATATCTATAGACGTAATGAAGAAACTAAGAAATAGACAATGCAGCTAAAATATTTAATAAATATAATAAAAAAAAACAAAAAAAAAGGCTGTAATAAATAACGATTGTGATTATATTTATAATTATAATAATATTATATATAAATATAAACATACCGGCTTGCGCAACGGACTTGATATACTATAAGTTGTGAGAAGCTTCAGTTGGAAACCCGACTCATTGCTATATTAAATAGTGATAAGTTTAAAAGGAATCTTGTAGATTTCGTTCTAAAATATCGTATTTTCTAGAATTTTCTACTGTGAATTTTTAGTTTTTATTTATATTCTTCATATTTTGGCGATTAAGTTGTACAAAAAATACAATATCACATTACAAGCCGAATATACTCGTATATTCGTTTTTGATTTAGTAATTTAATATTTTATTTTATATTACTTCTTGAATCATATATTCGTCAAAACCGCATGAAAATCATATTTTGAATGATTTGATTTAGATGTGGGTTTTATTATAGCTTCAGCCTAAATAATTCGAATAATGATAATTAATCCTTTCAAATAAATATTTTCTCAAAATTTACTTATTGATCTTTCTTTTTAAATCTATCAAAATGTATTAAAATAATATTATCTATAAATAGTATAAAAATAAATAAATATATTAACTTTGAAAGCTGATATTATCGCAACAACAACAATTATAAATCTTTCTCATTAATATCATAAAGCATATAAGAAATCATTTAATTTTGGGACCAAAAAAGATATCTACAAGATTTCTTGACGTATTTCATTAAGTATTTAAGTATGTATTTTATTGAATAATTTATTTTTTTCTATACGTGACGGTATGGCAAAGGAAAGTAAACACTTGAACACCAGTGGAATAATTAATGGAGGCTAACTACTAATAAAAAAAAAATTATTTTATGCTTAAATAATTATTTTTTCTGGTCATCTTTTGGTAATATTGGATAAATACTAATTTTCTCAACGTTTTTATGGCTTTTTTCCCTCAATTGCTTTTCTTTTTATTTACTTCAACTTTGAAACTTTCTTAATGATATTTTAAATCAATTTTGTAGTTACAATTCAGCCTAACAGTTGTTTTAAATGTTATTCAACCGTTAGCCGTCCATGTTCTACCATAGACAACTCTCGTTACTTTCGTAAGACATAGATAATTAGATTAAGCCATGTTCGCACTTAGCTTTATGCCACTCATAATGCATTAACCTCTATTTTTAGTATACTTTATAATGTATTCGAATACAGAAATATAAAAATTTACTAGCCTATTTATATTAAAAAATATTAAGAATTTAAAATATTTTTATAAAAGCTGTTCTATACGAAGTGTCCTTATTTAACATTTTTAAAGTATTTATTGGAATAGAGGTTATTTTAGTGCATTTCGAGAACTGTGATAAAGAGGTGTTGTCTATGGACTGCTGGTTTTATTTCGCGAGCGTCTTTCATATAATTTTGGAATTAAAAATACCACATTAGTTATTATTAGTTCCTAAATTACTATCAGTATTTCGTGATTGTTTGCTTTTATCTACAATTTGTGCCACAGACGTTGTTTTTACGAATTATGTAAATATTAAATATAGTAAATTTGATACTTATCCATTTTTAATTAGCTAAAAAATAGTTTTGGGTATTTTTAATGCATTTACATAGGAAAATGTAAATTTAATATTAAAATACATATTTGTCTGTGGTCAAGTATTTCAATATAGAATATTATATTACATACCGAAGACCGAGTTGTGAATACGACTCATTGTAACGTTGGGAGAATTTTCATTTGCTGCAAAAAAATAAGACCATAAATTTATTCTCAATAAAATGTAAAATGAGGATGGCGGGTAAAACCTTAATTTGACTAATACCTTGAGAATGATATTTACTTATATTTTTTTGTTACATGCAAACGAATATGTATAATATATACATACTCCCATAATTCAATTAAAATTAATTTATCATTTAAAATAAATAAATAAATAAATTTATCATTTAAGTAGACTATAATTGTACCAATATCAAAATTAAATATAATTTAATACATCAAGTGAATATTCTTAATGCTACGACATTTGATGTTCTCATTTGCAAAGGTGATTGCTATTGTGTTGCAAATAGATGATTGTTTATTTTTACTTTAAATTCCTAAGAAATTTTGAAATCACAGCAAATGCTAGTAGCAATTTATTTTAATATTTGCTTGCATGTATGCATGTGTATCGAACCCTTGCTTTTTTTCTATAAGACCCCAATAAAGCTGCTAGTTTTCCGTATTTATAAATCGCTCTCAAGTCTGAGATCGAGCTTGATGCCGTTTACATTCGTAGATATAACTAATAAATGAAAACAGCGTCTCAAGATCAATCAGACACTTGAGAGAATACAGGCCTCAATGCCACACTCGAAAACATCAATTATGCTTAACTAACTAACGTTTCCGACGAAATATGGCATTGATATTTCCATATTGAAATATCCTATAACTTTTTTTAATCCAAAATTTCATAGAAAAATATGAAAAACAATGTTTCTAAAGGCGAGTGTTCGTGATTACGTTTAAGGACATTTATTGCAATTATTATAAAATGGTAATTTGTTACACGTCACTTTGACTCTGTACTTTGTAAACAATATTTTTTTAAATAAAGTTTTAGAAAAATTTATGCGTATTTTTTTTTATTTTTGTAAATTGTTATTGTTGCGTAATGCTTTTTTTCAATTTATATGAAACTCCAATAATGGCTACATCGCAAAATCGCAAAATTTTGATCATAATTAGATATAGAAAAAAATATTTATTTCGTTATATTAATGACTTACTTTATTAATATAGTAAGGCACAAGAACCAAATGTTTTATATGTAAATCTGCCATAACGAATTTACAAATCGAAAGTTAGAAAAGAGGATAAAGGATAGATGAAGGGATTATTGAATAAAAAAAACTGCTGTCTTAATTTTTGCTTTAAGATGAAACTCTGTCAATTTTTTACATATTTTTATAAATAAAATTATGCACTCATTACCATACGAGTAAACAAAATCAACTTATTTAAAAAAAAAAACTAATGTTTAAATGACATCAACAATGGCGGTTAATTTTCGAAAGAAAACCAGCACCGAGCCTAAATCTCATTGGAAACGATCCCAACATAAAGAAAACAGGAAAAAAGTAGGGAATATATTAAATAATTAATAAATAAAATGTCCACGTTGTAACTTACGATAGTTTATTGAAGAAACATTTGTAGCACAGCCTAGCTGTCCCTACGAAGCTCCCGTTCCCTACTACGTACAAGGCAAGTGACGTTCTGCACCCACTAAGCTGCTTGGAAAATCATTTAATAAATTTAGTAGGTTTTTTTCACCCCAAAATTTCAATAATTTTTCAAGCAAACACGAACATGATGTCGATTTCCTATCACAGGGTTAATATAAATAGTGACAAAGCCTTATATAGAAGATTGTATGAAATAGCATTTTTGTGTAAATTTATTCAAATGTTAATTAATTTTTAATTGTTTTTTTAAATAAAATTTTACAATGAATTATTGGGTTTTTTTTATTTGACATAAGTATTATTATTGATAATTAATTCATATCTTTTTGGGTATTTTAAAGACGTAGTTAGTAAACCTTTAGTTCATATTTCACATAAAAATACTATTTCATTTAAAAATATAAGCGAAAACCTCTGTCTTGCATAAATATCACATGAATGAGTGCATTACATTAAATATCATATTACATACACATTATGTCACATTTTTGGAATTAAAACAATTTTATTTAATTTGAAATAAATATCGAATGAAAGTTAAAATGAAAGCTAAAATTGTTTAAGAAAATTCGAAAAAAAAATAAAAAATAACAATTACTTAGTATTTAAAATAAATGGTTAAAATCTGAATTGACTAAAATCTAGAATAAATCATCTCTAAATAACTTTTCTCTTTGTTTTCTTTTTATAAGATGTACTTATTGCTTTCTTTTTTAATAATTTTATTTTTAGTAAATTATAAAAATTAAACATTTGATTTATTTTTTTCGAAGCATTGCGTGTTGTGTTTTCCCGAGAGGGAATCGAACCCACAACCTGACGCGTTTGCAGTCACGCTTGTATGCCCTGCGCGATGACTCGTCTCATTGGATATAACATTAAAAATTAAAATGTAAACAAAGATGTAATCTAACAGCACTTATTAACAATAGAATAATTAATATTAGTATTATTGTTATTTCATATTTTTTTTCGATTTCTGACATATTTTAAACTTACACTAAAACCGCAAAAAATCTCTTAAACTATATCTAACTGCTAATATATAAAAAATTATAAACGAGGGAAGAACTTCAACGCGAAATTATTTACTTACTTGTATTTTTATTAAAGCACCGGAACATGTCGTAAGAAAAATATGATCTCGTCTATCCATCTAATTATTCTGTATTTTCTATATCGTTTACTCATTTTATTACCTTTTAATACAACCTATTTAATGTTTTTTTTATTTCTCGTTGGATCGTTACTTCTCGATAGTGTGTGAAATTCTGCATTTCTTTTCATAAATTTCGAAAAAAAATATTATCTAAAGATTTTCGATTTTTAAGCGTTTTTATTTATTTACTTTGGAATTGCAATAATAACATTTAAAAAAATCTTATTTAATTCGCTTTGTCAAAATGACAGCAAAAATGGCGGTAATTTACTACATATTGATTGGTTAAGATATTTTATTATGCTTAGTGTAGATAATATAAGTTTTAAAAGATTATTAATAATTGGTGTTATTTATGTAATATCTAGTATTTATTGGTTTTTTGTTATTATTATTATATTCTTGTGAGATTATTTGAGGCAGTAACGAGCTTGGATAGCTGAAGCGCCTTATTTATAAAATCAAATTAACGTTAATAATTATTATTTTAATGATAAATCGAAAAAAAAATCGTGTTGATATTAATATGATAAATGACAGCATTAGAATGTCTTTAATTGATCTGTTTTTATTGACTAAGTAGTTTTGTTTAAAAGATATTCATATTCGTTCAAGTAATATTTTGTAAGAGATTCGAATCCAATTTTTAAGTCAATAATTTATTTAAAATATTGATAAACATTTCAAATAAATTCTTGATACATTGTTATTTTCGTCACCTAATGTCATATCAATCTTGACTTACCTTACAACCATTCTCATAAGAACTTTTATTCATATTTTTTTCTCTTTTTAACACAAATTCGTACCTTTTCTCAATTTCATCAATAAATTTTATGATTTTTGAAATACATAATAGTATATTAAATTTAAAGTTGATTAATAATATATTTTAACAATAAACTGTCAATATATTGACAGGAAAAGGTATACGTTATAGAAAAAGTGAAGTATTATTATATCAGAAACATTTTTATATTTTGTAAATATTTTTCATCAGATAAGTTTTTAATTGTAAATAATTATTCTGATGTATTAGAAACGATTTTAATAAATAATGTTAAAAAATACTAAATAAACAATATTTTTTGTCAAATTTCATGTAACTTTTGTAGATATGGAAGCAACAAAATATTATTATTATTACACAGCTTGACGCTGTATCCCCCATATCCTGATAGACAGATGCAGAGTTAATCTAGTATTAATACAAACCGTTTTCAATGCACCAACCAATTACATTGCATGTTAAGTGGCAGAAGGCTATGGCTGCGCCTTCGCTCTGATAAGAGCACACTCTTATCAGAGCGAGAAATTAAAACAATCAATTCTTCCAAATAGGAATCAAACCCGCAAACGTTGCGTTTAAATTAAGACACTCCATTACGCCACGATGGCTTCTAATAATAATTAAATAATAATTTGAGCATACCGTTACTATATATAATATTACTTCACTCGATACATCAATTTTAATAAAGCGAAAATATTAAATCGATATGGAATATATTTCAATACTTACACTCATAACATTGTAAACACGTAGACTAGAAACAATCGGAATAATCGAGAGAAACAACGATTGGTCGATTTCCTAGAATTACACAACAATTAATAAAAAAAAATGATGATTGATTCGATTGAAATTGTCGAATAATTGACATTAACTATTAAATAAATGAGCGATTACGAATATTTTATCGACTTTTTGTCAATTGAGACATTTGTGTTAAATTACTATTAAAGAAATGCGAGAAAATGAAGGACTTTTTAGTAATAAATCGTTTTTTTTATAATTGCCCAACACTTTGTAATACGATTTAAAATACACATAAGAAAAATTTGAAGCAAAATATGTATTTAATATTCACAATACCAATTATAATTTAGAATAAGAAGTAAATATACAACTATCTAAAACAACTTTAAAACACATACCTCCTAATCTATAGTCTCAGGCATTATAGTCATAAAATGAGTCTTTGTAATTATTATAGACACAAAAAGCAATATAATATCATGTTTTTAACACTCACAGACAATTTAAAGCAAAGTCATCTGTCAAATTCACAAAAATCAGGGAACTCCCGTATGTACTTTTTTTCAGAATTAAGGATTGAACAGTTGATCCAATGAATATTAATATAGCTTTTTTATAATAAACAATAGCAGAACACATTTTTAATACAATTATTTATAAACTCACAAATTAATAAAAATAATTTATATATATTTTTTCATAATAATCATAATTAAGCCACAAATTTTTTTATTATTACAGGCACCTTTACTTGTTCCGATCCAACCTTTTCCGTTTTCATATAAAATAGATCACATTTAAATTAATCATATTTTCTTTAAACCTAATCTAGTTGATGTAACGGTAAAATTTAACAAAATAATGATATAAAAAATACTATATTAAAATAATAATAAGAATTCATTAACAAAAAAAAAAAGATAGCATCAGTTTAAAAAGCATTACTGCTGATATTTCTTTATCATTTAAAAAATCTATTTGGTTTCAAGTCTTTTTTAATTTATATTGAAAAAAAAAGTTAAAAACTACTTTAAGAACATTTAAGAAGAAACAAATAAAAGTATAAATATTATTAAAACAAAAAAAATCTAAATTATAAACATTAATAACAATTTTAAGCTTTTTAAATTATGTTTATATTAAAATATAATAATTATTATTGTGAATGTTTAAATAGTTTTATTTTAACATGTTTTTTAAATGTGATCCATTTCTTCATAACCCATCATCATCATCATCATCTATCTAAAATCTAAAATGCAATTCCTTTAGGAACCATTAGTGTGCAAAATAATTATCATAGTGACTTAAGCGGTAAGTGTCTTAGCTATAGAAGGCGACGTGAAGCAATATACAGGATGAGAATATTTAAATAAAATATTATTTTCTCCGATAAAAATAAATAAAAGCAGCTACACGCTGTATCAGACAGAAGGAACTTTGTGTTAAGTCACTCTGTTCCCTCCGTACTGCTCAATTTTCGAGACATTACATTCTGTTCCATCGGAGAAAGAAAATAGAAATAATTACACGGGTCGAACCTACAACACTGTCTTATTTTACCCCCTTTCGCTTTTTTTTCAATAATTTCGAATAATGGGAACAAATGTATAATTTCTATTTTTCATCCCCACCCTGTACATACGTTGACTTACTAACAATTTAACTATAAGCATTAGATTATTTAATTTATTAATCTCCATACAATTAACACTTTTATACATTTTATGGAGAAAAACTTCGCTTTTTTATATTGTGTATAAGGATCGTTGGTTTGTAAATATAATGTTATATTATATATATTATATGTAATTCACAATCGAAACAAATTGACAAATTAATTGAGGTAGAAACCACTAAAGAGAACTAAACTAGAACGTTTTTGTGTCAACCTTGATACTATTATAATAGTTATGAGATATTTCTTTTCTCTTTTATAAATAGAACTTAAAACAATATCAACAAAATATATTGTGAAACTGTTTGTTAAAAAAAAATCTAATATAAAAAATAATAAACAAGATTTATTTGAAATAAATAACAAGTACAAACAAGTTTAAATAATGATGTACTCGTAAGATAAATCGTATATAATAATATCAATGAAGACACCTATAAATTAAGACTAGACAATTTTTTTTAAATTATAAAGACAGTGTGGTTATATTTTAAACTCCTTATTTATTTTCAAAACCAAATTCAAATTAGTTATTTAATATAATAAAACAAACAAACAAACGGGAATCAAAAACAAAATAATAATTAAATTTATAGGAAATATTAAAATATTTTTAAAACGACGCCACACTATCTCTAAAATCAATAAATAATTAATAATAATTATTTATCATACATTTTTTTAGGAGGTGGGCCCGCAGTGAGCGTCTCTTAAGGAATACGCACAGACTGCAGCACTTTGCAGGCCTGGTACTCCGCGTCGTCGGCCACGACGCCGCTGACGCACAGCAGCTGGTACTGCTTGGCGCGCAGGGCGGAGGCGCCGCGCCGCAGCAGGCGCAGCGCCGTGGCGCTCGCCGCCGAGCTGCCGCACACCACCTGGCGCACCTGGGCACGTTTGAACCAGCACATCCAACGTCATATATCCATCAGTTCATTATATTCTACAATATTTATCAATTGTGCTTTCTCTACTATTTGTGACACTGGCACTAATCATTGAGATTACTTTGCACTACAGAACAGGCCATTTAAAAGTATATAAATCTCATAAGAATGTTAATAATTAAATAATATTTTTACATGTTAATAGCTTCCAATAGTTCATCATTTATTACTTACTTGAGCTGGTGAGTGAGAGGGATCCAGAACTAGCAACGTCGCTTTCCCATCTTTGTGCCTCTCATAGCCTATTATTGTTCTAGAATGACCTGAAACAAATAATAAAGAAATTATTACACAACATATTTATATGATACAAATAAAAATAATATTATTAATAATACTTTCATCTTCAATCTGTATTACATATAGTAGAGTAGTCGAGAACACCTTAAGTGTCAAAATACTCCGTTCTCCTTCTTGCACCTGCAGTGGAGGCATTGACTTGGTTGCCAGAACTCATTATTGCAAAATAAATATACAAAACAATAATATTCTATTTCGCTCCTAAAGAAAATATATATATTTATAAAAAATATTTTCAATTATAAAATTATTTTCGACTGTACCTTGATGTTGTAAATACAATGGCGGTTTAAATGCATTAGGATCATTCTGGAAGTACCGCAGCACCCAGTCGAAGAGCGCGGGGTGGCTGCCGTCAGGAGACGTGGGCTTGTGGAAATCTATTAATTGGCATCTGAAAACATAATACAATAGGTACATGTTATTAAAGAAAATCTATACGTATAATAAATACGTAACTGATGAATGTCGGTACGTGAACGATATAATACAAATTATTTTATTGGCCCAAAACCATAATTAATAAATTCTTTTGCTTAATGTTTGTCTTATATTAATGGGTTTATAAATAAAAATTTATATGTTATAAATTTATATGTTATATATATATATATTTCCTATTATACGATGGATATGGAAGTTTATTTACCGCACGTTATTGAGCTGAGTGAGCGAAGCGAAGCTCTTACTGCTCAAAAATGTGTTTCGTTCCTCCTACACCGTTAAACCCACAGCTCTGAAATTGCAGGAACGTTGTGGACGACAACGACGCTGTGATCCCAGCGAAGTAGTTTAGTGATAATTGTAATTGTAGTTTTCGAGTAAATAAATAGTCAAAATGTGTTCCATAGAGTTAAGTTTGACTAGCTTAACCCAGCGTGCGGACAAAACAAAAAAATCGCAAAATTTTGTGCAACAGCTCCACCCGCCGCACAGCATGTGGTGGATCCTAGTTGTATATATTGTATCATCTTAATCGTTTCTATTTAAGACTAGGAGTGCCGAAGATTACGACCCCTCCTTTGAACCGCGGTCGTGGCAAGTTTGTCCCATTCTACTTATTATAACGACAATCGTTATAGTTATATTATGGTGTAAAGCGCGTCACCCCCTCACTTCCGCATCGTCCCGGAGCAACGACAATACGTCAAATCGTACCCACCTTATCCTTAGTGAAGACAGTACAGTGACGACCTCGCACGCGCCGATCCACTTGCGAGTGTTATGCAGCTTACAACCTAACTGCTCTGAGCCCTAGAAATATAATAAAAACATAATTAAATCTGGATGTTTTATAAAAAGTTAGCACTGAGAATGTGAACCTGCACCTGCACTGCAGAAGTGCACCAGAGATTTATGACATTAGTGACTGTACATACAATTAACCTGTCTTTCATTCTCTATTGTTCATTTGTATTTATCTTCACGTATCTCCAAACACAAATATTAGAAATTTAAATATAAAAAAAAAACAAACTGCACACCTAGATCTAAACTGAAACACCTGAAAAACCTAATTTTTTTAGGAGAAAAAAAATCTATATTTTTTGTTAGAGAAGTTATACAAATCAAGTCCATTTAAGATCAAAAGTCACTGTAAACATGTGTCGGCTACCTGCGTGTCGAAGCCGAGCTGCCAGGCGCGCTCCACCAGCAGCTGCAGGCGCGGCACTGAGGGCACGCACTCGCACTCGCGCTCCGCCGCGCCGCCCAGCAGCGCCGCGTACGGCGCGTGGCGCATCAGCGACGACAGCAGCATTTGCATGTTCCTGTTGTTCAAATTCACTTCTTATTAAGACGCTCAGTTTTTAATTTACTATTTAACCCAACACACCATCCAATTTTGGAAATATTGCGTGGTGCATGAAGTGAACAATGCGTTTTGTCTACCATAGTAAGAAAATGAAAATAATTTAAATACAATCATTCCCCCCATTGGGACTGAGCCCAACGCTGTCTTGTTACAGTCAGACATTGTACCACTGCACCACCATGGCCAGATTGCGAAATTATTTATATACTTATAAATCATCATCCAAAATAAAACAAGTATATTTGTTTATGAGAAAATACAATATGACTAGCGACATGCTCGCAGCTTCACTCATCAAGTCAATCTGCATTACTTTCATTTGAAAAGAATATGACAATATAAAAAAAATAAACAACAAAAAATTATATATTTATAGTATTATTTTTAAGTAACACTTAAAACTAATAAAAATAACTATAATGAAAAATAATTTCCTAACAACTTAACATTATTTTAACCTGACTAAAACAATCCAACCTACACCTACACTCTGTTACCCAATTTTCGCCAAATTATTGAATGGCGGCACTCAACACTATTCTTTGCCTCTTGTAACTTGACTGCTATATATAAACAAATTTTCCATATTGTTAATAAAAATCTCAGTTTCATACCTATATCCACAGCCCCATCCCCTGTCCCCATATGTACTGGCATAATGATCCACTGCACTGCATAAGTAAGTTTTCGCTATACTTTGGTTCTGAGCATTCAATTGGGCTATCCTTTTTAGAATACCTAAAACAAAATATTCACAGTTAACATTATTTTCCTTTTAAATATATTATTTTTGTTATTAAAAGCATTTTTTATAATAGTTTTATGTGTATAAGTGGGATTTTAAATCCAACCTAAGGAAAGCGGTGTATGAAAAGATTCATTAATGAAATATTCTTATTTGTATTCTTGAAAGACCTGATTTTATATTAGAGTTGAATTCATTTCAATGATTAAAAATTCAAACTATCATTCTCTTAAAGAAAATAGAAATAAAATAATTTAAAAAAATCTATATTATACATTCCATAATGATCTACAAATAAATTTACTTATCATTAAACTAAATTCAATTATATGTGACTTTCAAATATCAAATATATCAATATATCTTAGCACCTGTCAAAAGTTATCAATAAAAATTAAAAAAAAAATATATATTTAGTTTTAAGAAATTATATCCTAGTTAGTTAGTTACAGAAAAAAATACCATTAGTTTTAGAACATCCAGCATCTAATCCCTGAGCAGTTGCTTTCTTAAGACCTACACTTCTCTCGTAGTAACCGGCGACTGATAGGGCTCCACTGTACACTGCCCTTTTGAGACTGGAGGCAGCTCGGCTTGTGTAGCCCTCTTCGTCTTCCTCCATACCATATTGGGCCTGTGAAAATATAGTATTTAATTTAAATTAATGAATTTAAGTAATTTTATCTGATAATTATTTTTTAGTATGTTGTGTATTGTATCCCATATGTAGGATAGATGATAGTAAATTTTATTAAGATTTGTCCTAAAAGATAAAAAAAAACTTTTACACAAACTTATCTATTCAAAGCTAAAATCCTTGCTCCCCAGAAAACATCACTATATATTGCAGTATTTTATCTTAGAGCAGGGAAATGAAAAATGAAGATGGCATGGTTGATTATTATAATAGTTAGTTACCCTAAGTAATTGAAATTCATGTTCCTCTCTATTCCTTTGAGCTTCCTTCTCAGCTGCAGATAAAGTAGCTGATCCACCATCTTCACCTCTTTCAAAATGTTCTTCTATGTGTTGAATCTAATAAGAAAAGTATTAATGACAAACATTTATAAAAAGAGTAGACATATCAAAGTAAATGATTGAAAAATCATCATAAAACCTAATGTCCAGTGTTTTTCATTATTTTTTAAATATATCATATTAAGTTTTATAATTACCAATTCATGCTGAGACAAAGGTAATGGTTGACAACAAACAGGACAATTGCTGACAGGACTTTCCTCCATCATCACAACATCGTCACAAGAAGCATTATCCATTTGATCCTGAAAATTTTTATTTATAAAAACATATATTTAAAGAATTAATAATGAAAATATCTAACTCTAGATAAAATTGTAAAATACTTAAGTATAAAAATATATATATAAGTTGGTATTATAATTAACAAATTAAGAAAATTAGATCAATATAATATCACTGATACTTACAGACTTCTGTGGACTCAAGATGTCTTTATGTTCCACATTAACATGGACTTCTACTTCAGTTGCGTTTGAAAACTCGCGTTCACAAATAGGACATTGATATGACGAGGAATGAGGCCCGGGGGACATAGCCATTGCAGTTAATGCTAATGTAGGATTGTCTAGTGTTAAAGTTGCATTTGATAAACCTAAAGTCGGGTTGTTCGAGTTATCATTCACATTTCCTAATACTGAAGGCGACGTGAGGTCGAAATGTGCCCGATTTATATGCTCTTCTAATTTCCGTGGGCATGTTGATGTAAAGTCGCACAGGAGACACTGTAAATATATTTTTTGTGTACCGAAATTTATAAAATAAAATTTATAAACAGCTAATCAATAACTGCTTTCAGTAATGAAAAATTTTGATAATTATTTTGGCGGCAACGATAGAGTTTTGAAAATATTAAAAAAAACAATTTTTTGACGTTTACAATGTCACTGTCAAAGTCAACGTGTAATGTTCCCTTATTTAGTAATTAAATTAGTAGACATTGAACTGATATAGTTCAGCCTAATATAATTTCCGAAAAATATAATAAATAATTTATTTGTTTTGTAAAAAAAATAAAGCTAAAAAATAACGTAATATTTACCTGTACTGTAGGACTCGGCGTAGGGGCCGATTTTTTAGGCGTGTTAGATTTTAGTTTTAGCGCTAATTGTGACCTAAGTGGAGATCCTTGACCGGCACTAGCCATCGATAGCTAGAAAACGATACATATGATTAATGATGCAAAAAACCATAAACGTAAAATAGTAGTACTGTGAAACACAATATCTTACCTTATTTTTATTTGGAGAATTGTCGTTACTATTATGATTAGAACTAGAATGTACAGCTGTAAAATAAATAAAATACTATATTACAAGCATTTACTTATAATGAATAAACTGTTACATATATGTTATAAAATAGGAGATTAAAAAATTAAATTACTTTTTAAACTTTTTTTTTCTACATAATCATATAATAGGTAATTAAATAAATTAGGCTTGTATATTGTATACTTTGTATTAAATCAACTACAAAAAATATTTACTTTACTAGTGAGTTCTGCAAGTCATATGTAATTAACCATATTACCCTTGTTATCACGTCCATTGATCATATCACGCTCGATGGAATTCTCTCTACTGCATTTCTTTTTTGGAATAACGCCATTATTTATATTAATATTCTTTAGTCCATTAGTTAGATTGATGTTTTTAGGTGATCGCGGGCATTTCTCGTCGTCCTTTTCACTCCTGTGGTAATCTTTTTCTTGGTAGCCATTGTAATATGTCTTTGATATGGCACCATTATGGTATGACGTGGTTGTATCTGGACTATGCCAGCCATTTATTGACCCTGGAGTATTATAGCTACAACTGTCTGTTGTTGTCATTTTAGAGTCTTCATCGAAGCTACAAGAGAGAGAGAGAGAGAGAGTTTATTATATTTAGTTTATGTATTCAAATATTTCTACCATTATTTTGCTTAAGCAAAACACTGCGTTTGATTTTGTCATACAGCAGTGGTGGTGGTATGCTTAGTTTATTCAAATCACAATATGTTGTGAATGCTTAAAAATGTTTTGCAACTGCAAGCTGTATCTCGCACAAAGTAGGATAGCTAAAGGGAACCCAGTGTTAAGACACACCGTTGCTCATTTTCCGCCGAACTCTGTAGGCATTGCGTGTTAAGTGGCGGAACTCAACGCCTCGCTTACCTTGAAACCAGAGCGAAGAAATATTGAAATATTAAATATAATGAAATATAAATATTAAATATTTCATTTCCTCAAGGAGTAATCTAGCCCACAACCTGTCGCGTATACAGTAACCCCTGCGCCATGAATGGCCTCTTTTTATTTTTTACTATTATATTTATAAATGTTTAGAAATAATAGTATTTATTAAAATATCTTATAATCAAAAAGTTTAAAACAATACATATATTTTATTACCTTGGACTTTGATCATCAATAAATGCCATTAATTCTCTTTCTGGTGTTAGATAATGTAGATGTGCCCTTTGAACATGACCCACTAATTGAGGTTGTGGCACTGTACAATCGCAGAACGGACAGTCTGGTCGACCTGCCACATGTGCTTCTAGAGTGTGTGATCTCATGCCCTCGTCTGTGAGGCCCTCTGCGCCGCATAGCTCGCATGTGTATGGAAAAGGGCTACTCGACATGATGATAACTAAAATTTTACTGTAATTAGGATAATTTTATTAATAAAAAGATATTTTGTAAGGCGATAAGACAGACGAGACTGACTAAATTTTGTTTTGTAAAAAATACAAGTAATAACGTGTATGGCTTACACTATCGCGGCCGTCAACTTGAATTACGATCTGCAAGTCCTATTATATCCAAGTTCATTGAGTACATTGCCTTACTAATACATATATACATATCTAGGAAAGTACGTGTCTATATAATAGGTAGAATTGTTAGTGGTATAGATTATATTGGAATTTAAGGAGACTGAAAATTGATTACCAGCCTTCCTAATTTACTAATCAGATAATTAAGGTTCTATATATTTTTTTATTAAATAAACGTATAAAAAATATATAAGTATAATATAAAATTTTACAAAAATAAAAATATTGTATAAGCCCTTGACCGAGATTTACTGCATATGTTGCGAAGAAATAAGAGCCAAAGAAATAGTGTAGCAAACGAAGTCATTAAGTATTAATAACTTAAACAGACAACAAGCCTACTTGTCCTAAAAATACTAGTATAGTGATCTAATTTTCTGATATTTACGCTTAAAAAGCGAAGTAAATAGAATAAATTCATTTATATTACATTTTATTTTATTTTATTTTTTAAAATATATCAAAACGTATAATATATTATATTACTTTTTAATAAATTTGTACAAAAATATATTTTTTTATTTGATCCAATATATATAGAAAAAAAACAAATAATCCTGATTTTATTCTATAATAACTTACTCTCAAACTATGTATATATAGGAATTTAATTAAACTAACCAAAATTATATGGTTTAGTTACCCATGTAAGTATGTAAACGTTGTAAAGATTGCTGATTTAGCCGCAATACGCTATGAACACGTTCCGATACTCATTAAACTGATGCCTTACATAAAAAGTTCGCATAGAAACGATTCACAACATTGAATTGGGGTAAAGTGTCAAATCAATAAAATTACCGCAGTTTTGTTTTATTTTTATTACATTCATCTAAATTATTGAATTAACGCATAGAAACAGAGGATTTTTACAGTTCCGCATTGTGCTAATTGAAGCCTAAAATTTAAAAATAGATTAAAAATAAAGTACTTACATTTTTATTGTCAAATTTTGGGGGGAACGTCTTGTCAGATGCACTACCTAATAACTTCGTCACTGTTCGTGTAATCGGTTTGATGTAACATTTTCAAACATTAAATAATAAATTTTATTAGTGTAAAGAAGGCAGGTTGTGGACTAGAGCCATTCATGAATTTCAGGGACGTAAAAAAAGGAGTTCAATACGCATGCGAAAAGACCGAACGAAGGTGGCGCCTCTAGTGTTAATGAAAGGAAGGTAAGTAACTTCCGCATTATATATTAATATTCTTTTTTTTCTCGAAAACGTATATAATGATTAATGTATGTTATAAAATAGATTTTTTCTATAGTTTAATGCCAGGTAAAGTCAGTTAATCAGTCATGGCGAAATAATTTATATTTGTTGATATAGAACGGCCATCTGTGGAATAGTGACTGAATTTCTAGGTCAAGTTTTGCTGGATATCATCATTTCATTTTCATTTCAGTCTGATGTAGCGTAAATACGAAAGATGGGGTATTTAAGAAAAGTCTTAATAACATTTTGAATAAAATATTTATTTATGTTGAGGCAAAGCGCACCATTGAGTCCCGCCTTTCAACACGCAATGCCTCCAGAATTGGGTGGAAAGTGGAGAACGGAGTGTCTTAACGTTATGTTCCCTGTGCCCTGCCGTGTGCGTACAGCGTGAAGCTTTTTTTATATATTTGTGTAATATGTTGCCGTTATTAGATTTATATATAAGACATTTGACTATACATTGTTTTTTTCATCACCACTTTAAATGAAACCACTTTTGTAACTTCTCTTTAAAAACCTAATACAATTAAAACAAAAGAGATTTTTTCAAACAAAATAATTAATAAAATTATCGTTGTAAAATGAAGCACCATTTATCAAGAATACCTATCAAAGCGACAACGCCGCACACGCCTCATTCCCGAAATCAAGTCGTAGGTGATGGCGGCGATTTTGAATTGCGTAAAATAGAACGAGATATATCCCGTTCTAGTATGTTTTTTGAGAATGAAAAATGGCAGATCGGCAACGCTTAGTAGTATTTTTGTAGTAGTACGTTAATGATAATTTTTTCATAACTGCATCACACGAAATACAGTTGGATAAACATAGAGAAATGAAAAAAAATCCTACGTCTAAACTGTCTTTCTGTCTTTTTTGTAGGATCTTTATTAATACCTTTAGTTATGGGTTTAAAATATTTTACCCTAATGCTATTCCCGTAAAAGGAGCGCTGACGCTTCCATCCTTAATTGTGGCTCATTTACATTTATTGAGCTTTATATACCATGACAGTAATTGAAAACAAAAAAGTAAAAGTGATTACAACAAGAATGTATAATAATATATTTTTTCAGCTACGCCACACTAGAAAGAGGAGAAAGGAAAAGCAAAGGTACAAGAAATAAAATTTGCCCTGAAAACTTAAAAAAATAACTGTTCATATTTAAAGTCCAGGACCAATTTATTTTCTTTAACATGCCTTGGTAAACAAAAAGAAGCTTGGAGTTCCACCATTCAACGTAATGTGCCCTCATCCGACGGAAAGGAGTGAACGGAGTGTCTTCATAGTTTAAACTAGGATATTTTTGCCTGTCTTGCTAATTGCTATGCGAGAAAGCAAGAATCTGCTTTACAAATTTTATGATTATTTTACCAATATTCTTTTATATTAAAATAAATGAATTAATAAACGTGGAACGGACCAATTATATTAAATGTTAGGCAAAATGCTACTATCTGGAATTAAGGGTAAGCATAGAAGCCGTGTTTTTAAACAGCCATTTACTTAAATAGCCTGTTATTACGCGTAATAACAATTCCAAAGAGGTTCAAAATGTGGAAGGTTAACAACTCGTGCCTTACTTAAGTAGTTATAATTTAGTATTTACAAGATAATTGCGTTTTTTTTTAATATTTATTAAAAAAATCCGACCAAATGCGAGTCGGACTGTTGCACGAAGGATATCGTAACATTATCTATAAAAACGGCAAAAAATCACGTTTATTGTATGAGAGCCCTCTTGAATTATTCTATCCTATATTATATTGTTTCTTACAATTGACACTGAAATATATCTGCGAAAGTTTCCACTATGTCTGATTATGAGATCCAGCCAGCTGATACAGGGAGAAACAGGCAGATGGCGGAGACTCAGTAAAAGGGTCTTGCTTTACTCCTTGGATTAGACATCTTGTAAAAGAAATTATCGTGTATAAGTAATTTTAATTATATAGTATTACTTATATTGATACAATTAAGTGACGCAGGTCAGCGTCTGACTGTTAACGCGTTGGCGTTTTTTGTGTTTTCTACTAGAAGAAATAAAAACATTATCATATCTCCACTCTCGAATGATGAATCGTGGCGTTTCCTCACTCAACACGCACTGTCTAAAACTCAAGCGGAAAACAGAAAAGAAACCTATTTTCTAAACCTGTCCTATAATGTGGGAAGGAGCCGCTTTTTAAGATCCATTTAAAAAATCTATAGAGTACTTCCCGTGGACCTACAGTTGTGAAATATCGCAATGAAGTGTGCCCGCAAACTTAAATTGGTACAACTTTTGAAATTGTTCCCCTTGACCTACAATCTCGAAATTGGTACGGAACCTTCGGTGACCATTTTTTTCTATTAAATAAGATTCTGTACATATCTTTTACATTTCAAACGTAGACGTACATTTTTACTAAAATACATATAAAAAGGCCATAATTTTCAATCCCTAGTGGAGTCAGTCTAGGTAATAGCACACGTAAAAGATAATGATGGTATAAAAATTTAATGTGACGTGATTAGTAGAGCACGGCTATCATCATTACAACACATTTATGTGTATTATTCTGATCTTATAAAAGAGTTAAATTAGATGTAAAGGAATATGTTATATATGAGGCCAGTAGCGCAGGGTATAATGGTGGAATTGTAAGCAACACATTGTAGGTTCGTTCCCGCTCAAACGAAAATTAAATATTTTATATTCCCATTTATTCTGGTAACATGGCAAAGCGCAGTGTTGAGTTCCACTTAACACGTAATGCCTCCAGAGTTCGCCGGAAAGTAAGAAATGGAAATGTCTTATTGGGAGAAGTGTCTTAACAATAGGTTCCCAGCTTCCATTTTCCTACCCTGTTATGTGCGGGATTTAGCGTGAATCTAAAAAAGTATAAAATATGTTTACGTTTATTTTTTAAATTGTGTGGCGTACTGTGCGGTTAGAGAATCAGCGGTAGGTAACAGGTCAAATGAATGTTCTTCAGAACACTCTCCATGATAAATGCGGTAGAGAACGCACAGCGAGGAGACGTCTCTACGCAAAGCCA
>DWAP01000322.1:0-23102 GCA_018230625.1 Heliconius eleuchia | reverse complement strand
CGCTGTAAAAGCCAATAGGGCTAACAGCATTAACCTCAAGATCGAAAAAAAAAAATCAAGATTAATATTAATGTGCATTTAGTTTAATGTTCATAAGTTCATATGTTTAATTTGAGAAATTTATATGTATATCCTTATTTTCGGAAGTTAAATACAGTTTCGATCATTGGTGCTTGTCTTCCGGATGCCATGAAATGATGATGAACATGAAGTTGGGCTTGAAGGTAATTTATGCATTTATGAAAAAAATAAATCAGCTTCACTTTGTATCCCGCACACAGCATGGTAGGCAGGGGGAAGCTAGTACTAAGACACTCCGTTCCCCACTTTCTGCTGAATTCTGGAGGCACTGCGTGTTGAGTGACAGAACTCAACACCGCGCTTTGCCTCGACACCAAAGCAGAATTGAAAATATAGATTTAACTAAATTTTAAGTAAATATTTCTCGGACCCGCAACCAGTCGGTTTTACAATTTGTGCCCCTGCGCCACGCCTGGGCTCATAGGCCTGGCATAGGTAATTTATGCATAGATTTACCAAAAAAGAACCGATTCTTTGAAAGTTACTCTTTCCATTTTCTTTTTCAGGAAAATTTTACATGACAAATTATTTAAAATGTTATCATATTTTTCTAATATTTGGATATAATGATGTTATAGTTTTATTGACTAAATTGATTAAATTTATAACGGTTTAATTAAGTTTCAGATCGAACATAGGCTCAGCTGACCTGATCTAGTCTATGATTTTGTACTTTGACACAATAAACAAAAAATGGGGAGGCCAGTCGTGGCGCAGGTGCACAAGCATGCGACTGTATAAAGAAACATTTACCAATAGTTGTATCATATGGAAAATTATAGTTATAATAATCGAAGTTACTCAGGTTGAGTATACATACTCGTGTATCCTACTAATATTATTTTTGTTCTTTCTTCCTTTACGTAAAAACTACTGAACGGCTTTAAATAAACTTACTTGCTACATACATACTGTCTTACATAGTTATTAATTCAAATAAAAATTGTAACAAATCTACGACAAATGAAATACACATTTATATTAGCTATGCTAATTAACGTGGACAAACACACTGACAAACAGACAAACAGAAAAAAATCATTGTTTAGGGTTCTATTATCTATGAGTAAGGGTTATATCATAAATAACATTTCTTCTTATATATCTTCCATGTACAGACACCGACCCGATACGGTTGTTTTATAATTATAAATAACTTAAGATAGAACGGTCGAGTAGTATCTACTAAAGTTTTCTTATTGTGATATTAATGTTTTCTTATTTTTTCTTTCGCAACTAATTACTAAATCTTCTGAATAAATAACATGTCAACTGACGTGTAAGTAACGCTTTAGTTGTTTTTTTCATTAATTAACAAGCCAAGCAATAATCGTTGTAAATAATCGAAGAACACACAATTATCGATCTTTCTGATTATAGTTGTACATATTTAATAACATCAGTGCACGTTATAAAAGTATGTCTATAGACATACACAAGAACGTAATCTTAATTGGAGATAAAGAATTGAAGAAGAAGAAAAAGAAAATACCAAGGCCGAACGTGGTGCAGGGGATAAGCGTGTCACTGTAAACACGAGATTGCGGGTGCGACGAAATATTTAGAAAATATTTCATTTCTTCTATAATTTTAATATTTTCATGTCTTTCCGCCAGGACCTTGGCGCCGGAAATAAGGCGTGGAGTCTCATAACACTTTATTTATCCCCTCTGCCTATCCTACTGTGTGCGGGATAAAGCGTGAAACTATAAAAAAATAAGTAGTCTAAGCAGCCTATCCATCACATATTTACAACTGCGATATAAAAAAAATAAAGGATAACAAACCTAGGCTTTTTTAAGCACTGCTCCTTGTTAAGCAAACGTCAACTAAGTATTACGAAAATGAAATATTCGCTGTAATTATTAATCGATAATTATAGATAACGTCACCAGTCTTGCGTGTACGGAAACCTTTTTTGATCTCTTTTTTTATCAAACATCATTACATTATTACATTTCCTCTTTCCTCGTGTAATTTCACAAGAACTGTTGTCTTTGTTAGTGTAAGAACAGTAGGTGTACGCATTCGCAGCTCTCTGGTTTTCCCCATTACTAATAAGTGGTTGTGAGCGCCTCTCGCCAAAGATAATGAATTTAATGGTATCCAAGAGTAAAGGGTACATGCGGAACGGTATACCTTTAAGTTCCTTTTGGTGTCTGTCGCTAGCAACTTTTGTAATTGTTTCTAATATTAGATTGGTTAATACATAAATATTCAACATTGTAATATTAAATATTCGATGGAAATTGGGAACCGAGTGCCTTAGATTAGGTACCCTCTGTTTACCACATGCGAACAAAATGTATTTTATTGTACCTCTATAACTGACACAAAAGAAAGATGTTACTATTGTATATAACATCATATTATACATTTTTGGTATTCAAAATAAGAAAATCTTTTGACGAATATATTATTCAGTATCCACTGATAAGTACAAACTTAAGATACAACAGACAGATAAATAATATCAAAATTCTAATATATTCTATTTCGATAATCAATCAAAAATTTGACCGAATTAGTTGTATATTTGCTTATATCACGATACCATATATACCATATATTTAATGTTTCTATACAACACTAAAATAAGGATTATGCCTCCGACGGGGGTTGAAATATAGCACCTAGCAGTTGAAATTTAATGCACTTAATGATTTTTCTACTATATAAAATATCGTATGTGTTTACTAAATATAAACAATAAAGGATCAACATAACTAAGAAATAATTAGCGCATAATTTATAGTGTTTTTGTTTACAACTCTAATATAATAAGAAATCAACACAATTTTCTATATTCTACTGAAATATTTTAATTTTCCTTTGGATTTATACTTTTATATTAGTGAAATGGTTGACTGTTTATTTATTTTTTTAAATGGAAACACAGCTACAGCTACTTACAGCTTTTGTTTAGAAGACTCATAAAAATGATTAATTTTGAATACATAACATTTACATCATATACTAATATAATATAGCGGAAGAGTTTGTTTGTTAAACGCTTACATTCTTCAAGAGAGCCATAGGCTTTGTAACATTACTGTGTACGAGTATGTCTTAGTTAGCCTTAAATAACGAAATAATAATAATCATGAACACCATCGAACCGTTTTAAGCGCGTGCGCTCCAAAATACTTAAATATATGTCAGTACATTGTATGGTATACATTCTATCTCTTACAAATAAGTCACAATAAGACATTTTGCAGACTTTGACAGAGCCTAGGCTCGAATCCTGCGGTGCGCCCTTTCCACCGGTGACATCCTATGAAGCAAACACGTAGTGCTTGCACTTTCTAAGAAGTATGAAAAATTATTGAATGTATAAATTATGTAATTAATCTATTGGTAAATGTAGCATGATAAAAAAAATATAGGTGGTATGCGGGCGAAGTACCGAATGTGCCGCTAGATTTTTTATATAAAGAGAGCGGAAATAAATACTACGAAATAATTAAAAATATCGCAAAACATCACAAAGTCTAATAAATTTAAAAAGTCATTAACATAAGATAAATTCACAATGTAGCAAATGATTATTGGCTATTACGTATAAATGTTTTTTTATGACAAACGTATTACCTTATACCTATCAGCATGTCGTCACAGTTTAAATTATTCATATATCTTTATTTTATTGCTTTAGGTTAACGCTGTTTCCCGCACGTGACAGTGTAGCCAGAGGACTCCTGGGAACAAAGTGTTAACATACTTCCCATTAATACACTTCCGTTCTCCACTTTCCGCTGAGTTTTGGAGGAATTGCACGTACTCTCACGCCGTGATTTACCTCGTTACCAGAACAAGGAATTGAAATATTATATATTTAATTTAATCCAGTGCGAATCGAATCCACTGCCTGTCACGTTTAAAGTCGCAAGATTGTGCCCCTGCGTCACAACTGGCCTTTATTAATAATGAAATCTAAAATAAATCAAATTTTATATATTCTTTAAATTACAACTGTTTTAATTATTTAAAAGCATGTAATACAAACGTTCAACAATTATAAATTAAGGAATTAAAGATTAGGTGAGGAGATATTTAAAAAAATATATTCTTCATATTTAATTTCAGTTTCTATAAAAACTAGGTTGTTATTTTTACAATACCTGTAAATTTTTCTTAATTTCATATATCTAAAAAGTATGAATAGCATTTTACGCACCGCGGTCAGATAAATGCCAATCCAATCCAATCCAATTCCATTTTTTTATGCAAATAAGATACTTATTAAAAACTACAATAACATTTTATCGTAATATTTTTAGGGTTCCTTTCCTCATAAGGTAAAAGCTTCTTGGTTAACGCAATTAAGAAAAAATATAAAAGAATTTATCTTTATAAAATGAAATTCGCCACTTATAATCAAAACCTATAAGATAATTCTCGTGAATGTACAGATAAAAACGAACGAAGAATCTTATAAAAAGAAAATCTGAGTGAAAACGATATAAATAAAGGAAGAAAATCCGTAAAGTGAAAATTTAGAGACATTTCATAAAGAAAAAACATATTTTTGTAGTTAATTTCACACAAAATAAGTGCGTATGTACACAAACTTAAGTTTGTCAAATTTTATAAGTTATACTTCCCGTTGACCTACAATCTTGAAGTTGGTACAGAAGCCTCGGTGAGCGGGTCCGGCTCGCATTTAACCGATTTTTATTAGGATTGGCAAGTACGTACGTCGACTGAAGACTTGGTTTAAAAATATAAATATGCAATTTATAACTTAATTATATTAGTTAAAAATTAGATGATGACAAAATTGATTTTTAAATATACAATTTTATGTCATTATCATAATAGGAAGTATTACAAATTCTGTCGGTGCCTCGAATGGTAAGACGAACGAGTGCTGCACACCGGCCTCCGGTCCGCCTCCGCGACCTCCGGTGTTTCGTCACGAGCACCGACGCCAGATTAGGAAGTAGACTTTATTTATTTTGTAATATTTTTTCATTATATGATTTAACAATGTCATTCTCATTGTAGAGAAGTTAAGTTTGTGGTCTCGTGTTGTTCGTGTAAATATCTACTAAATTGTTTGCATTTTATTGAACGTTAATGGTAAATATAGTTGTAACGGTTGGGATCATTTTTATTAAGTCATATTGTATACTGTTTAGCGAATAATTACATAGGATCACGTGTTTTATTAAATTTGTTTTGCTATTATACGATACAGATCCACGCTGTATCCTGCATTTAGCAGGGTAGGCAGATGGAGCCTAATGTTAAGAAACTCCATTCCACACTTTTCACCGAATTCTATACGAATTGTGTGTTGAGTGGCGAAACTCAACGCCGCGCTTGCCTCGACACTAGGGCGAAAAATTAAAATATTAAATATTTCGTTTCCTCGAGAGGGAATCGAACCCACAACCTGTTTACCCGTTTAGTCACACGAGTGGAACTTATAATAGCTATTATAACTATTAATGAATATTAATAATGTGTTCAACATGCGAGTATCAAATATTTAATTAATAACGATCATGCAGCGGCTAAGTGACAACAATAATACAATTATATATCTGAAGCACGTCGATAGATATGTCCTTATGTACTTATTAAGTAGATTCTTCGTGATAATTGTGGTATTCGTTCAACGTATCTATGGGGCTCGAGAGCTAAGATTAATTAATATGCGACGTATTTATATAAGTACTTATCAATAAGTAGTTATCAGTGTTGCCAGACGTCCCGATTTTGGCGGGACATCACCTTTCATACCCTAAAATTCGACAATCCCGAGCGGGGCAGGACAACTTTTCAACGTACTTTGAGAATATTTTTTTAATTACTTGTTTTTTTAATAAGTTACTAACAATTTCAGATAAAAGTCCCGTTTTCCCCAATATAAAATTTGGCAACGTTAGTAGTCATAGATATTTCAATTTTTAGCAGATAAATAGTTATTGCTGATTCTTAATAATTAATAATTATCTTATGTTGTGACATATAGTTAAGTAATAAAAATGACATTTAATCTTGAAATAAATAATTCATTAAAATCTATAACACTCTATCATATTGTTTATTAATAATATCTATAAATAATAAACATGCGTAATATACTATCTATACATCGTATGCGTGAAATAGAATCATGGTGCTACTTAGTACAATTTAGGAGTTTTTATTGTTAATTTTATATTAGAATGTCTAGCAGTGAAAGAATATTGCCTGCTTTGATTGTTGTTTGCGTGGTAAATAAACAATACATAGAACATAAAAATATTCGGATATTTAATTATAATTAAATATCACATATTTTTACTTATATACTAATGTATATTTACTTTTTAAGCATGAAAGCTTTGCTGAGTTCCTTAAGAACAGTAGAGACTATCGCCCCAGCAGCGGGCACGGCCAGCACGGAGGCGTCCATGCACGCGGACAAGGCCGCCGGGGCCAGCACGCCCAGCCGGCTCAGCCTGGGGTTATCCTTAGACATCACTTTGGTTCACTTCCACAAGTACAAAGTAGCAAGTCGCACGACCGTAACCGCAAAGCGATCTGCTTCGCGCGCAGTTCCGAACTCGAATGCACACTCCCCGTCCACTCCACCGTCCACGGCATGACGGCGGGCGCGCCTACTTCACAGTCAGGTTGTCAGCACTCGACTTAACCCTCTCAGGATAACAGTTCTAGAACGTAAAAATCAACTACCTTGTTCTGAGAACTTTATATCTTTGTTGTAATAAGTGGGCGGCAATACTAATCCGTATAAGTGGAATGACGCAAAATATATTATGCACAAAGATATCAACTACTTAAGATGAGTACTTAATTGTAACCTTGATATAATATATTTCGATTTTTTTAAATAATTTAAATCTATTCTATAGATTATATAGATTTAAATATATATATTTCAACAAAAAAATACATTTAATATATTTCACTTGTGGCTTCACGTTTTATCCCTAACGGGGTAGCCTGGGAAAGCAGTGGGTCAAGCGGTATGTGGTGCGGGAGCGGTATGTGTTTATTTTATTTTTATTTTTTTAGCTCGAGTGAAAATCGAGCCTACGACCAGTCTTCGTCAGAACTGGTCTTTACGTGTTCACTAATTGTACAATTACATGATAACCATAGAAGCTACCTATTTGATTTGAGATGGCCATATCTGGTTTGGCCGACGACTCGCTATTTGATGTCATTCATGACATTTTAATTCTGATTAGTCAGCTACTAATTGCCTTATCCCCCCGAAGTCACAGTGCGTCACATATTCGTTGGAAACATTGGTAACTTGTTGCGCAAATCGCCTTAGCTAAAAATAAAAGCTCTAAAGTTTGTTTTTGTCATTTATACCTTGATACAAAGTTTTTTATTTCTTAAAAAAGATCAGCTCACACTACACGTACATACATACATATTTGTACATTTTTTTGTCATAGTTTTGGTACTAATAAAACATTTTTATTATAAGAATATAAAATATGGATATTGTGCTGAGTTGTGTTCTTTTATTATTGAAAGAAAAAACAAATCTCATCCTATTCAGAAATATAGATATGCCTTATAGATGCGGGATTGGTGATCCTAATCGCTAATCGGCGACGCGAAGTATCCCGGTACCGTAAATATAACAAATATAACAAAAAATAAATAAATCGGCTTCACTTCATCGACCAGAGCGAACAAATGAAAATACAAATTTAATTAAATATTTAATTTCTTCGAGTGGAGAGCGAACCCACAACCAGCCGCGTTTACAATCACACACTTGTGCCCCTGCGCCACAACTGACCTAAATAATAATAATTTATTATAAATAAAGCTATTTGATTGTTTACTAGTCATTAGTAAATCTATTCAAATATATTAAATCGAACTCTTTAGTTTAATAACATGGACTACATACGATATATAAAGTGATCATTAAAATTTCATAAATAATGATTCCAAATTCTCTAGAACAATTTGTTTTTTTTCATATTACCAATTCAACGTGTCAAAACGTACAACAGTAGTCCACTAGGGCTATTTACTTAGGCTAATTTGCTTTTATATAATGAAATGTTAGGAAAAAATAATTTACTTTTTTAATGTACAAAAATTACAAAATTAATTAAATTATAATAAATTTAATTAAATTTACCTGTTGTTTGATGGTTTATTAAGGGAAAATTCCCAGCAGCAAGCAGCTGGATCTGGTAGTTGTTATATTAAAGATCCCGATCAAGACAAAAAGCGGCAATGGGTTTTACCACGTATTACTGGTGGGAATCACGTATGACTAGTTTTTTTCTACCGACCCCACTAAGCACGATGGATGCGTGAAGATATAGAAAAAGTGTGAGTCGGACTCTCCCTTCGACGGCTCCGAACCAAATTCAAGATTGTAAGTCAACAGGATAAACTACGTATAAACGTTGACAAACTAGTTTGCAGGTGTATGCTCTAATTTTGTATGAAATTAATTACAAATATAAGTGTGTAACGATGTTTTTCTATGAAATAACTATAGATTTAACTTTTGGGCTTTTTTCCTTTATTCTTAATGAAAGTACTTACTTCGTTCGAGATTTAATAATTGTAGGTCAACACGGGAAGTACCTTATAGATTTTGATTACGCGACGAATATCATAGACTTGAATATTTGATATAAATTTTAGTTTAAAACCTCCACGGGATCTAGCGGTAAATGGTCTTAGCAAACGGGCGGACAGAAGGAAAGACGGACAACAACATAGTCCTACAATGGGGTTCCGTTTGCTTCAATTTGAGGTACGGAACCCTTATTAAGCATTTCTCTGTAATCTGTATATTTTTTTAGATTGATAATTAAATAAAGCAAGAATCATGAATAACGTTCACATGAATGAATCATGTAATATACTCTACTAGAAGTTACTGTGTAACACGGTACGGTCTAAAATGGACGTACCATAAATTTTATAGCACATTTATCAGTGAATTAATTAGTAGCAACGTATAGAGTATAATGAGCAATTATTTTTCACCGCATCCTTTGCGTGACGCACTTGACATGCGACAGGCATACTTGAGTGTAAATCTCGATAATAAATAATAGGTAAGGCTTTGTACAGGGACAGCCAGTCATCTGCCTAAAGGAAGGTCAACAAACAAGACAAATCACGTAGACAGCATATTGTTAACCGGTAGTTGTGTTGGTCCAGTCTGCTGTTTTATCAGTTTAATCGAAATCTATATTAATATAATAAAGCGGAAGACTTTGTTTGTTTAAACGCTAAGATCTGGTCTGATTTATTTTTTTGTTTTGTATGAAAGCTACATTCCTAAGGAAGTACTTTGTACGACAATAACATTCAGTTTCATTACTTCTAAAATAAGATCCATGTATATAGGGGATATACAACTCTTGTAAATAAGTCACAATAAAGCATTATGTGGCAAAAAATAATTAAAAATTGCAAGATAATATTGCAATATCTTTTATTTGAGAAAGATATCGAAACTTACGAGCAAGAACTATGAAAATTAGCTTTGGCTTTTATAGTGTGTAATTATATATAGACATATACTTTTCGAGAAAATGTAAAATTAAAATAATTCAACACTCTGTTTACGGCCGTAAGCTTATTGCCGCCGGTTTTGTCCTCGCAAGCAGCCACGTGCCGCTTGCACTTCTAAAAATATTCAATATTATTGAATGTATAAACTATAATTATATAATGAATTATATTAAGATCAATCAATCTTATGGCAAATGCAGCGTAATAAAAGAATTGGAGTTGGTATGGAGGCGAAGCCGTGAGTGGGCCGCTTGTTATAATATTGTTACGAAATTACTAAAACATATTGAAAAAATAAAAAACATCACTAATTTTGGTATGAATCATATAAGATTTATAAATATAACATTCATCACCTATTTGATACACACAAAATTTTATTAAAAAATCATAATTGTATAGCAGTTTTAAGATAATAGAAGGAAATTAAACAACGAGACTGATTTTCTTATTCTTGAATTTTCAATAACTATTAATAAAAGTGTATTTATTCTATATTATCATCACAAACAGCCTGCCTACCTCTACAGGATAGAGATCTCTCCGTCTCAGGTGGCACGACATAGAGCAAGATCTCGCTATCGTATTGATTCGTATAATACGTATATAAATACTACAATATAAATAATTTCAATATATAATATCTTTAAATAAAAACTAAATATAGAATATATTATTTTTAATTTCTAACAAATAAACACTGCCAACGGTGTAGCAACTTAGCACTGGGTATTTAGTATTTCTAAACGTGACTAGATATAACAAACTACACATCATACATACATAATCTAATCTCTACAATTCACACAAGGTCGTTATTAATATTCGATATAATATTATTGTTTGTCCGTTTATTAGAATGTGCAGAGCTGTCGTATACATCTTTGTTAGTTCCACTTGCATGTTGAAAATCATTACTGCTTCGCAAGTGAATTGTCTTGATGGGATTCCAATTTAACGACCTTGATCGTTTTCGACTTTCATATGTGTCTTGAGTCAATTGTGCGATATGTTGTTTTCGGGATATCACTAACCAGTCATCTGAGTTAGGTCTTCTTTTGATATCCGGAGACAGATCCACTTTAACAACGCGCGGAACGTCTGCAACACTAGAATTGCCAGAGAATTGCCCCAACTGCCTTCTCTGATATCGTGTGCTGATTGTATTTCTATCGGCCTCCTCCCGCCTTGCAAGCCAGTAGTGGTGTGTGATAGGATCGCGGGGACCCCAGTGCCTCGAAGGCTTAAATGACGACTTTAGTTTCTGTAATAAAACAAAAAATTTGGTACTTCCTCGAAAAGCATAGGTATTTTGTGTCGCACTGCGTGAGGAAACAACAGACGAGGCAAATGTTATGAGAATTTCCTCGCAAGGTCTCGTCCTCAGACGAACCTTAACGGACAAAAATGAAGCTACTTCGCATTCACATCAAGTATAAATATTCGCAATGCCAAAATGTAAATATCCTAAACGATTACACCAATGATAACTCACCCCCAGGAAGTCATACTGGACTTGCTTCGCAACTGATAAGGCTGCAAATATTACAATTATTACTAAAGTCGTAGAGGCACTCGCAATAATACCCGAGCCGCTCCATGGAGCTTCTGTCCAGCTCTGGTCTTCCAGAAAGAATGATATAGACCACCACACCGTAAACGGAATTATTATGCCAGGATTGGCATACCAACCCGGTATCCAATATTTCGCCAGCTTACTTTCAATTAAAAAATCAATATCAGCAACTAATGTTTTCTGGCCTGAGGATAGATGAACATCAATATAGGATGATTAAATAACTATAGGTAGTTGAAACAGAAAATGAAATAGTAAGCACCAGTAAGCGTTATAAATAATTATTTTCTGTCATCTTCACCTATTTCACGCATTAAGCCCAAATCCGGTAAATAGCCGGCAAGTAAAAAAATATCTTGCGGAAAGACCCTACGTTCTCCATATTACAAAAATTATATTGCATAGCAAGGTTTAACGCCTCCTTATGCCTTGCTGGGCCGAGAAAATTTATATAATTTGAATATTAACATATGTATTTCCAAATGCAACTCGAACCAATAAGCAAATACATTTAAGTATTTCAATATATTGTTATAAATCAATGTAACAAGCTAACACATATTTAATCGAATTGACCACATTGTACCTCACATAATTTGTTGATACTCACCGTAAATAAAAATAAATACCGACACCTCCATTGCAGTAGCAACACTGAGGAGAAATGGTATGACGGTGTCCTCTAATAATGTAAGTGCTGAGTGCCCTACAAACAATATAGACAGCGTGCCAACTGCGCCTATAACCGAGCTCCCCATAGATACATGCCGCCACTTGTAGCCGCCCACGCGGTGGAAACGGTCGTAAAGGGGATACAGGAACGTAAGCTGAAATAAATATTATGGGAACATATCACTGTGGCACTATGTGACAATGTTAAACAGCATTTCTATATGAATACTCTTCAACGTAAATGAAATTTATAAAATAGAAAAAAAATAACTGACGACTTCTATATACTAACGAAAGCGAAAAAAAAATCTACCATAGTTGTAGTTCCTGACATTACGAGCAAAAGGAAGGTAAGTAGCGGCCAAACCGTGCTCAGGTTATTGTCAATAAACTTTTTGTATATTTGGACAAGGACTGCAATGTTACTCGTTGCTTTGTCGCCATCACCGCTTATAGCAAACCAAAAGAGTATTCCCAGCCAGCTACCTACGAGGTTACCACCTACAATCAGTATAGACGTCCTGAAAATTTAAGTTTCGTTTACCAAAGAATAATATTTAATTAATGCTTAAATTGGTAGCATTATATATTTAATAAAATATTCTTAAATGGTTTACCATTGTACATTCGTGTCGGCATATATAGAGTCACCTGAAGAAATAAGATAGCCACCCGCAGTCTGAGAAGACAACAAAGCTTGGACTATAGCACCGTGCCATATGTTGGGTGTAACTAAGTTTCTCCAGTTGCCACTCTTGTTAAACGAAATCACGTCTCGTTTATTACCAATAGAACTAACTATGGTCACTCCCAATAAAAGTACCAGCGGTGTTAATGCATATAAAATTCTTTTCATAAGTTTAACAGGGTTGTAAAGACTGAAATTGATAGAAATATTAAGAAAATAGTAAAATAGATTTGTGTAGATGTAATATTATAAATAAATTTTATTATCGACAGAAAAAAAATAGTGTTGTCTGTTTAAGAATAATTAATAGACTTTGAAAAAAAAACTGTAAGTATGTAAATTAGAAGGCAATAAGTTGTCAAAATTCAATAGCCACTGTATAAAACATAATAGGTGTGTATTGTTATACGACGTACGGATGGATTGTAACGTAGTGATGTAACAAAGGACTATAAATTAGGATCATTACTCACATAAAAGGAAACAGAATCCAAAGAACAATAATAATAAACGCTAAAGCTACGTAATATTCGGGTTGCTCATTGATTGGCGCCAGAAAACTGTCACTGAAAAGTAAAATAATAACAGTCTATGAAGAACTGTAAAAATGTTTTAAACGAACAATTTAAAATATTTCTTTATATTTTTTTATTACTATCGTAGAACAAAATGATCTATACGCAATTCGTTAATATTTAATTTTTATAGTTTACACTGTCGTATGGTTTTTTTTATGTTTTTCTTTCCTATTTGTGACATAGCAATTTACTCTTGCTTTCATAAAATCGTATACTAAAAATAGTAAAATGTACCTATTAATTAAAATTGTTATCAGGAAGCTTTACTTACTTCAAGCACGATAATGTATTGTAAAATATATCTTTGCGATCATCCTGTAAAACGTTTGTTAATTAATGAGACATTTTAGACGAACAAAATTTAAGATAGATAAAACGATAGAAGACAAAACTTATAAGTCAGTTATTATATAAAAACACAAAGATTTTACTGCATTGTAATTTATAAGTACTTAATTATTGTATTGTGATAAAAAACCAATAAAAATAAATTTTGCTTGCAGTTCAGCCAGCCAGTATAAATGCGACAGCTTGTGCATTCGATTCTCTCTCCAGGAAAATAAATATAATTATATTTTCATTTCTTCGCTCTGGTAATGAGGCAATGAAAATGCGGTGTTGACTTCCTCCACTGACGGATGTGACTTAAGGGAAACGGAGTATCTTAACACTAGGTGCCCAGGTTGTCTCTGCCTACCTTGCTATGCGGGATACAGTGTGAAGCTAAAAAATTACAAAAATAACAAACTTTTCATAGAATTTGTTAACAGCTTTGAATGATAAAAAAATAAGATCATATAATGAAGTAAAAGTCTCTTCTCGTCGTGAAATCAGAGAATCATAATTTAACTTATATACTTACCGGCAATTCCGAAATTTCATAACAATCCCACAAAGGCAAAGTATTGCTTAAGGTATACAGAACATAAGTAAGAGACATGGCGACGTAGACCATCGAATAAACAGCGCTTATGCACGATATCAGCAACCTGAGATATCCGATACCTGGAACACCACACCACATTCGAATTTTATTATATTATATTATTAATTTTTTTGTAAAGTCATATAATGGGACTAATTTTAAATAAGGCAAACGGTACATTTAATGTCAGAAACCAAGCACACTTTAAGCCGTATGTTTGTTACCTTATTTATTATTAGACTGAATAAATTCAAAGATACTATTACAAAACTTATTATATATGATTATTTAATAAACCTTGAAAAAATGGTACAGCTTTCCATATTCCGACTGCGTCCTGCTGACTTAGTTGTCCAACAGCTAACTGTAACAGTACGACCGGCAACGCAACACCCACGAATGCTACAGTGTTTAACAGCGCACTTGTTAGTCCACCGTAACGGAAAGCCTCGCGTGGAGCTCTCCAGGTGTTATTCAAACTGACTGCCACCGCCAAGGTGCACAGGTGTGGTCCGACTAAGCGCCAACTGAGCAAACTCTGTTCAAACGCATAAGTAGTTGTGAAAATCAATAATTCATACTTCTCGAAGTACAGACTAGATGCTTAGTTAGCACAAAGACGATGCATATCACTTTCATACCACCAATGTAAAATAGCTAGAATTCACTAAGTCTATAATGAATTGAAAAATTATATATGAAAAACATGGCAACTACCTTTAAATTGAAGTAATTAAACATTTCACCGCAGGTTTGTTAATATCTAACATTAGGTTACACAAATCGAACTGGCTAATACTTTAGTCGTGTCAGACTCCGACGCCCTAGATAGTTGTGATAAAGAGATATCAGAAGTAAAGGCGTTTCTATCTCTTGAAGCTAACTTATCAAAACATTCAACACTCTATCAAGATGCCCTGCAACTATTTACTCATAGATAAGACTGGTAGATGGATGTCAATAGTCTTTTCTGTATTTGTATTTTTTAAGGTCTTCCAAGGTTTAGATGTTAATAGTACGTAGTCAGACGTACGTGATATGAATGTAGAAACATTTAAGAAGCGTATTAAGTTTTGATGGAATGTACATCATTTTTATTAATTTCTAGATTTTGTTATATTATAAATACGAATGTGAAAAATATATAGAAAATAATATTGCAAAATTAAGATAACGAATATTGTTATCAAACATATAGAATGTTTGGGCCTTATAACGATTCAGTCTCACAATATTTTAACATTACACATTCGGTTCATTTTTTTAAATAAGTTTTAAAAAAGTTTTTTGTCTTGAAAGTTCTTAAATCAGCATCCTAAGTGCAGTTGATATATATTTTTCTGATGTATGGAATTATATCAAAGGCTGTCGCATTGGACAGTGAAGTGTCCTTCTGCCTATTAAACGCAATAAAGAAAGCTAAAAAGGGTTAAAAAGAAACAAACATATACATATTTTGTAAGCTTTATTGAAAAATTTCTTACCTAGTTCATAACCTATATGTAGAAGACTAAGGTGCATCCAATATAGTAATAGTAGGACATATATATATATATACTCGTATAGATTTCGTGTGAGTATTAAAAATAATTTTACAAAATTTGCCAAGAATTATTTCTTCTCTTCCTTTTGTGTATATATATATTGAATACAGATAATAGAACTTAAAACACAAAATTGATAGAGTTAAGGATAAGATTTTATTAGAAGAACTTTTTCTGCATCCCAGGTGTAGTGGTCAAACACTGCGATAAATCCACAAGAGACAGAACAAGGAGAAATTTTCCAAAGTTGAATTGACTGAGTATGTTGATGATTATTATTATTAATATTATTCTAAGAATGTCTCAATAATTTCTCCAAATTTCACAAATTAATATTGCGAACATTGGTTAGCGACTTCAAATCGACTAATTTGTCTTGCACAAGACAAACGTACCAAATTTCTATTTGTTGATTTCCATTTATGGAGATATTATTGACACATCTGTAACTATCGTGGAGACATTGATATTGGAACTGTTACAACACCTATTACATTTGTTTATGTGTATAATGTTATGATATTCAATTAAATATGAAATGTACGACACGAAGACATTAAGAAAATTAAATAACATAATGTTAAGTAGTTCGTGTTTTTCCCTCAAACATCACCAATACTTTAAAAAAAAAAATATGTTTGGAGTTCAGATATCCTTAACCAATAACATATTATATAATAATCATTTTATATTTCTAAACGGGTCTGTACATATTAAAATCATGGTGATGTTCCAGTGTATGTAACTTATGGTGGTTAAATCGAAAGACATAAATAAATTTAATATAATATAAAATATTATCTAAATTACTAACTTAGTAATTTAATAATAATTATTATTTAACTAACATAAATGATCTCACCAAATGCCAAATGCATGCAATTTTTTTAATTCAACGTTAAAACAACTTTTTTTACCAATATTAGCAGTTTGCCATTACCGAGATCAAATATATTCAAACAAATAGACTAGAAGGCAATTTAATAAATATTCTTAAATTAAATAACATTGAAATCTATTAAATTAAATAAAAACAAAACTATAAGAAGGACGACTACAAGAAATTACAACGTCCACTATACTTTCTATTACAGCTACGATATTTAATAAGAATATAAGGTAATACTTAAAACTGTCTTAATTCAACATGTATGTATTTATGATTATATGAGTTTTTTTTTAAATATAATACAATATAATTTAACATAAAAAATTAAGTTTTGAAACATTTTCACCCATATATCTTTTAAATTATGTTTGGTTTTTCTTAAATCGAGGAACTTCTCAGATACATAAGTAAGTAATGGTAAAATTAAAAAGAAAACAATAATAAGAATTCAATTCTGTAAAACTACTCTGAGAATTTACTGTATTTTTCAACAGCCAATATTATAACTGTTTGATCAGCATTCTATACTTTTACAAGTGATCCAACTAGACATTTTCTTAAACTTCTGATTATACTAAAACTTGGTGGTTTTTCATAAATAGCAATTTTAATTTTAATTTTCATTTTGAGTGTATGATATCATAATGGTGTTAACTCATTAAATTAAAATTTAGAACATATGTTCTTAAAAAATTGTCAGAGCACCTACTAAAACATAATTAATACTAAAAATAATAGTTTTTATCAATTTTTAATATTGTTTTGTTTATCTTTTTGACCTATGTAATAAATAAAGCGAAAAATTATATGTTTGTATATCGGTGACTCACAAAAAATATAACAAATTCATGTATGTGTATATTGATGGTTTGAAATGCGCATAGAAAATAAAAAGGTACTTTAATTTATAAGGTCAGATCGTAATGAAACACCTATGTCCTCTTTGCTCAGTGCTCATTGCCAAAAATACATTCTAAGTTGTTTGCTCATCAATGATTTTATTGCTATATTTTTTTATGTTGCAAATATTTTATATGAAATGGTTTATTAGTCTTTAGCTTATGAATCTTTCTACTTAATAATTTTGATAATAATTTTAATATTTTGTTTCCGAGTGATTTAATTATTTTAATTTAAAAGCCGTCGTGCATGTAGAAAAAGATATGTCATCTCATCTTTCTTCCGAGTGTCTACTATTTTTTTCACAACTCTTATTCTTGATGAATAAAAAAATGACTTAAAGTTACCAACATATAAATATTAATAAAATATAATCGTACTTTAAATTAAATTTAATTAGATTTAACTCTTTGTTTTCCTACTAGAAGTGCACACGATAGCCGATAATTGATAAAAAGTTAATTTTACATAAAATACAGTATACATTTCCAAAAATTCCAACTCTGTAAAAATCGCATACTAAAAGCGAGGAGGTTTCGCTAGTTCACTTATTAGTCAGTTGCTTAGTCAATAGTCATTCAAATGAAATCTATTACTTGAAATACCTAAATGTTTAAAAACTTTACAAATTTAGTCGTCCTATATTGAAGCCCTATTCAGTAGAACTCGGTCGCTAGGAGCTAAAAGCACTAAAGTAAATTGAATAGTTTGAAAAATAGCAATTTTATATTGCCGTCATTGTGTTCTGAAGTCTCTGCATGTCCTCGTTAAAATATTCCAGTTATGTATAATTAAAACTTACGCGTTTGTTTCATTATTACGTCGCCGTTACGTAATACTTATATTATAATTATTGCTTATTTGCTATGGCCGTGTGACATACTGTTGAAAATTTCACACATCTTGAACTGAAAAACGTTGTACAATGTTATTGGTACAAAAATTGCACACTCATGCTGCAGTATAGCCTACTTAATTTCATAACCCTGTCCAAAGATCAGAAAAAATGGAAAACATATAACAACGATATTTGGTTAAGATCTAATGTTACTAAGTTAAATTAAATTGCAGTAGAGCGTCGATTATCCGAACTAATTGGCTGATATAGGTGTTCCGAAAATCGATTGTTTTATCCGATAATCGGATTGTATTCATTCAAATGTGCAAAAAATTTACTTACATAATTATATTTTTAAAGACAAAACATACTGCTCACAAATGTTTCTTTAAAAAAAAAACCTTCTATTTGTCTATTAAAACGCGCCAACAATGTGGTTGATCGACGCTGTACTGTATACGAGTATTTAGTGTTAGGTCGTTCAGAAGGCGTGCGCGTGTCTACATACGCCGCAGCCGAGGGCGAACTCTTCCCCGGTGGGGGGATGTTGTACGTGCAGGGGACACTCGTCCGACGAGCCGGGGAGCTGTTCGCCTTTGGGACCTGGGAAGCATGTTTTATGAATAATGTTGTCACGTTTGCAATAGCATCTTTTATTAATATCATTAATCTTACTTGTTTTTTCTTCTAAATTTTGCCAGTATTAGCTATTATTAAAATGACTATTTATGATTATTTACTTTCTCTTTTTATTATGATTTTGTAAGAATAAATGCAAAATATAAAATTATATAATAATATACAAACAATAAAAACTTTATTTAACGATAGGTATACTTATAAATAGATTTTAATATTTTCATTGCAAATTTACTATAGAATATAAGTACTTAATACGTGCAGAACAGTAACAGCAAGTACAACCGTGCTAATAACATACGTACCAGCGGGACATTGTGGTAATAGATGTCTCGGTATATTAGTGACTCGTTGGAAATCGTCGTGGCATGCGTTACAGAAGTGGGAAGTGCCAAAACAGAAAAATACCGCTACCTGTTAATTGAAACCATATTGTTTTATTTTTAAGTTTACTTTTAGTAAAAACTCTAAATGTTACATAGCAGATTTATTAAACGTTCTATTTTGCATGCATTGTAGAATAAACATGAACAACAGTGCTTCATAAGGCAATAAGAAATAATATTTCAATAGAAAAATTAAAAAAAGGTTCTAATAGGAGACTTAATCTATGCATAATGCAGATGTAATATAAATGCACAAATAGATTTTCAAGATATATGTTGTGACCAAGAGGAAGGACATGATGGTTTTTAATTGATGAATGAATCCAAATTATTGTTTCTATACATATAATAAAATTGTAACTGATCGCTTTTTGCACATGGAAGATAAATAAGAAAAACTATTATTCGGTCATATATCAATGTAATAGAACCAAAAAAAATTTAAAGCGTTTGTCAGCTTTTGTAAACGCTAGAAACAGCTTAACCGATTTAAATGCCGTTTTCACTATTGTAGTTGGTTAATCGGCTGCAACTTTAGTTTTTAATGTATAGATATTGTGTTTAAAATTATGAAGATATTTATAACAAAAGTAATTCAGATTATTAAATAAGTATTAGTGTAGTTCAAGAGGGCAAAGCTGCTAGCCGCGAGTAGGTCGCTAATTAGTTTAAAATATTTGAAGACATTAGTGGATGAAGGTAAGTTTAATATTATTTCAATTTTAGATGCGGAAAAAGTATTAATGTCCAGTTTATTTTTGACATATTACTAAATATACATATATTGTTTCATTTAATTTATTTTGTATTATAAAACAAATGTTAAACAGTTTTCGCAGACATTTTAAAATGTTGATGCTAAGCTTTAAGCATATTTCTCAACTTCTCTTAAATATTGCCACCGGAGTGATGGTACCACTGTAAGGACCTATATATCAGGGATGCTATGGAGCTCCGTAACCTTAACGGAATCTATAGAATATTTAAAATAAAAAAAACGATTACTTATAAACTAACCGCAAACTCAACCGAAACCGATACAATTTTTTTGGATAATTTTGGAAATACAACCACTAACAACCACTCGGAAATCAGTTCTCCCGAGACAAACCAAGAAGAAACTTAACAGTTGCTCTTATTAATGTCAATGTTAAAATTTTAAAATTACATATACTGGCAGCTATCCTGCATTAGTTATTAGTATAACAGACTTTACTTATTAATATTGTTTTTACAGTTATTTTATATATCTGTAGTGGCAAACGCTAACTTGGCGTCCTTAACATCCCTGCTGCATGTAGGTAATTGCGTATAATCGTAGATGTGTATGAGGTGTATCTGTTTATGGATCTAAAGGTGACACTAACAGAGCAGCAGTAACGGCACTTGTACTCGAGGAAGTCAGCGCCGTGCTTGGGGCAGGTGCGCGCGCCGGCGACGTCGCTGCACGCGCCGCACACCAGCTCCGCGGGCTCCCACCAGCCGCTGCTCTCGGCCTCGCAGCGCGCGAGACCACCGAAGTACGCCTGGTGTCATTTATAAAATGTTACATTTACATTGTTAACATTATAAGATTAAATTATAAGGTATTTAAGCCTATATTTTTTGTGTGTTCACATTAGTGTAACAATAAATGAAAATATTCTGAATATGCGAGATACAGTGTGAAGTTTTACCTCATACGACACCGTAAAGAAATGTTTTCTTTCCTTTAAGTCCCCTAGAGGACGCTGTAGTCAATTTAACGTGACGTAATGCCCATAACCAGAGGACAATCAAGAGGCTTCTAATGACCTAGCTTAGAAGTTATGAGGGAACAGATGAACCTCCATATAAATGCAGGTCAAAACCATGACCCGCCTTTTTGCTTCGCCGTAGTCAGGTAAAAAAGAAAACATTAACCTTGCCGCACTTGTGGCAGACGTAGTACGCGTAACGTTCCATAGCGAATGTAGCGGGGTCTTCCTGGGCGCGACCCTGCGACCCGCTCGCCGCCACGCCCTCGTACTCGAGTCGCATTAGAGCCTTACGAGACACTTCCTCACGTAGGCGACGGATCGGAGCCAGAAGCTCCTCTAGAGTCCAGTGCGATATATCTTCCTGTATATATAGATATTTTCATTTATTTCTGTACCGCATAAGACAGTAAATACAGCAAACATCTAATAAGAGAGAGAATGTGTACAACGAATAAATTATCTATAATAAAGATCTCTACCAGAAACAATTGAATGTAGATGTTAAGAGAAACGATTAGATTTTAATTAAGGTTAAGAAAATGTTGTTTAGTCTGATTTTGAAAGTATTTAGAGACTTTATCTATTTTATCTTTTTCTATGAGAAAATAATCTAATTCAATTAAATAATTTAAAGTTACACACCAATTAAAAATACTTTTCGTGATCAAAAATAATCGCGGGATAATGAAAATGGCAGCGTTCACTCCTTTATCCTTTTTTGTATATTGCTTAATAAAAATGATGATAATAAAACCCATTGTTACTTAAATTTACTTATATTTTATTATCTGATACTTATACTGACCTTACAAATTGGACATTGAGAAAAGGAGAAAGTGATGCGCGGTCCCACCCACTTGTTAGCCAATACTTTCTTACAACAGTGTAAATGGAAAACATGTCCGCAGCCAAGCTAGAATGATTAAAAAAATATTTTGTGAAAAGCAATATCTATACAAAAAAATTAACATTTAAAACAAACTATATGAGAGGTTTACTAAAAATCGTTTTACGGATTGCTCCCCAGCTGTATAATGAAGTGTCAAGATTCTCTGTTCTAAACTATATCATAATAAAAATGTAACATATTTTAATTAAATTGAAAAGTCCAAATATTAGGATCACAAATATTATGGTCAGTTATCCTGAAACAACAGTTGAATTCTTGTCATTCATTATTTAATTCAATGGAATAAAATTACTTCCACTTCGGTCCTCCAAGTCGTATGTGTTATTGAAGTTAGAATCTCCTTTATCAAAGAGGAGGATCTAAACTCGGCCGTGTTAGATTAATTTTTAAATTTTTATTTGAAGTTCGTCAACTATGAACCAATGTTTACGATTTTTGCTTTGTTTCGTATATCAGATTTCAGAAGTCCTATATAAACATAATGAAAAATTATTTTCGAGAACAAAATCAATAAAATATATCAAACAAAGCCAGATGAGACCGATTTTCTAAGAAAAATATATTATCTTATATACATATTTATGTCGAAAAATGTCCGAAAATTGAGTGGATAGCGACGTTATTATATATGGTCAGTTCCAATGTCACAGTAGAATGAGATCGACATCGACAGTATAAGTAAATTTACTCTGTGTTTGCACATATAAAAGTCGATGAAAAATATTATATTAGTCATATTGATGTTTATATAAAACCTAACTTCTAAACCCATCATAGTAAATATAACATAAAACAATAATAACCTGTATAGCGGGTGCGGCCTGCAATGGATCAGTAAAGCAAATCATGCACATATCGTCGGCATCTTGCCGCAGGGATTCGGTGCCGGCGCATCCGAATAAGCACGGCAGGCACGTCCGCTCGCCGCGCACACCGCCGCACGAGTGGCTGCACGGCAACACGCGGCTGCATGCCTCGCGACCATGCTCCTGTGCAATTTAATAATCGAATTGATTTCTTAATTGAATATAGTACATTTTTATTCTAGACTAGCGACCCGCTCGCGGCTTCGCCCGCTTAAACCACAGAATTATTTACTATTACACTAAAATTATGTCCGTGTTTTAATATTTTGGGTTGCCATATATGATTTCTTATTTTTATCGCTTAGAGATTTTCCTTATAAATAAAAAATAAGTTATATGGCTA
>DWAP01000321.1:0-23135 GCA_018230625.1 Heliconius eleuchia | reverse complement strand
TATATATATATATATATATATATATATATATATATATATATATATATATAGCAACCTCCCTTAAGAATCTAGATGTAAGTTTGTAAGCACTATAGTTCCGATTATAAGTACGCAATAACAAACAGAATGTAACAAACAATATATAAATATATAAAAAGGGACGAGCAACTATGAGCCTGTGGATGTAGTTTAAAATATTAAAAAATAGCACAGGGGCACACAGTGTGGCTGTAATATCGACTGGTTGTGGATTTGATCCGGGGATCTTGAGGAAATGACATATTTATTTACATTGTATTTTCATTTCTCCCCTATGGTGTCGAGGCGAATCGCGGCGTTGAGTTCCGCCACTCCACACGCAATGCCTCTAGAACTTGGCGAAAAGTGGGTAACGGAGTGTCTTCACACTAGGTTCCCTCTGGCTACCCTGCACTGTACCCCGGGATACAGCGTAAAGCTGTCTTTTTTTATTTTTATAAAAATCAAATAAAATTCAGAACTAAAACTAACAAATCAATATAAAACAATCAAATGATACCAGTCTGAACGCATCCCTAGCATAGAGTCATCCGTGGTGTAATAGCGCTCATTATGTTTACGTACGTAATCGGTTAACTTGTAGGGTCGATTGTTTCAACAAACAATCTCGGGAATCATGTCGGTACTCACTGCTTGTTACGTACAAATAAGTGCGGGTTCAAATCCAGGTTCATTCATTCAACAGATTATTATTATATTATTAATAAAGTTTTAAGAGTTTTCAATCTTAAACATTTGTTAATAAAATAAATCTATAGAGCAAAAAATAAGTCTATTTATCGTGCGTTCTTTTTTATGTGGGGAAGGTTCAAAGCTTTAATAATCAAAGTTATAACAACGATATAAAAGTTTTGTCGTGACGATAAGTGGTGACTTGCGAGTCTTGTTACCCTGGAGACACCGAGTCATGGTACCTATCTATACCTATTTATTTTATATAATGTTTATAATAGTAAATGTATGAATATAACTCTAAAACACCAAAAGAATATACTAAATATATACCTCCATAAAACAAAACGTAAATAAACTTTTGCACACTGTAAGTTTACTGTTTATTTTTTTTATATTTAACGTAATTTACAAGTCTTTGAAAATACAGTGTCGACGATACCCGAGGAAGGTCACGGGTCGAGCTGAGGACCACTCGGAAGGCATTTGTGAAGAGGTTGATGAAAGTAGACGAGGGGGAAAAGTATGCAAAAATCGTAGCGTAGGATAAAGCGTAAATCTAAGTAAGTAAGTTACAAGTCTACTATGTACATTGGTGATTTTTCAACAACAACAATTTACAACACATTACATAATACACTGTATTTGTTACTTAGTAAATGTTATTAAATTTTATAGACAGATGAATTAGGCAATTCCACAGACCAAATAACTTTACAAATTGGCTGTCTGTAACACGTGGACATACATCAATCAGTGTTTAGTGAAAAAAACACATTTATTTTAGATTTGTCTTTCATATATTATGCTTTTTATTTTAGCTTCAAGCTGTGTCCCGCATATAGCATGGTAGAAAAAGTTAACCTAGTGTTGCGACACTCCTTTTCCCACGCAACAACAAATTTTAGAGGTTTAGAGCATTGTAGAGTGTCTTATTACTAGAGAGCAAATGAGAATCGAATTCATAACCGTCGCTTTCACAGTGAGAAAGTGTGCCGCTACACCATGACAGCCTTTAACTGAGCCACAATGGAGTAAATTATAAAAGAATGCATTTATATACAACATGTATGTATTTTTTCTAAGAGACTCACGTGCATTTTAATTATGCAGCACGTTAACGCTTGCAAAGTAACTCTTTTGAAATAGCGATGATTTCATTGTTGACCATCTTAGTTTAACAATAGTAGCCGAGGCCATTGCGTATTAAAAACATAAATTAGGTATTCATTTTAATATTAATTACACGTAGACAACACGCCTACCTACTCGCATTTTGCGACATAAGATATCAGACTCCAGGATCGTATGTATTGCAAAAACATTAATATAACGTTGGATCTTAATAATAACGACAATATATATTTTTTATCAATATTTAAAAAAATATGATATTTTATTATAAGAAAGTAGTAAAAATATACGGAGGGACCGTCCGTCTGACTGCTCCTATTATGGATTCACCACCGCGTCAACACAACCTATTCGCCAGTGAGTGAGCATCTATTAAAACATGCTTTATCAATAGATAATAGAACAGTAGTTTTAAATTATGACAACAATTTCATATAGATAAATAATGTTCATTTTGGGAATAAAGTTAAATAAATCATAAAAATCCAAATCATAATTTTTATAACAAAACTGACAAACACAAACATTTCCACCAATAGAATTTGAACCCATAACTTAACGCGACAAACAGACATATCATCTGTCAGATCGTTTTACAACTGCGCAAGGACTACAACATAATGCTTGATGCAAGATGAGATGTTTGTGGGACGTTCAAAGAAGACTTGTTATAAGTATATACATTAAAAATAATGACAATCAGATTACATTAAGTGAAATCTATAGCCACACAAGTTGTTATCTGTAAATTAATTTTCTCCCGAACACTTAATTCTCAAAAGTGTATATCACAATTGTTGAATCACTACAAAAAGCTCTCTATCTAAAAGCAACAAAAATTTTGTTAATCAAAAAAATTATACCGATTTTGTAGAAAACAACCGTAAAAAGTTTAAATTAAAAAATAATCTCTTTCTTAAGTCTTTATTTTTTTATAAATTGCGAATGCCGTGTTTTCTCTAACTAGATCCAATCAGGCAAAAAACGATGATATTTTAGATATAACCATTCCCCGAAACGAACAGATTATTAAGGGTATCTTATCAAAATGTTTTGTGACGGCATTAGTAGAAACGTAATGTGCAATGTCATGTGTGTTGAGTTGCGGCACTCAACACCATGATCCGTCTGTCAGTGGGAATATGAAAGTCATTTATATAAAATCATTCTCCCAAGTGAGAATATAACCTACAACCACCGCGTTTACAGCCAGACACTGTCCTCTGCGCCACGACGACCTGAACATTTATAAACTAAATTAAAAAGAAACCAATCAAAATATCACAAGCAAAACTATAAAACAGCTTTCTTGTCAATGCATTTTAATGTATGATAATAGCGTGTTTGAAAATAAACAACCATTACGCCGGCAACCACGTCGCGTCCTGCATAATCACCTCTGCATGGTATATTACCAATTTGAAACTTCGGAAAGTGGTTTTCTATTTTATTTTAGTTTATATTCACCGTGCACTTTAATTGTTGCATAGCTTGTATTGTAGTAGTATCTGTTATATATAGAACGTTTGGGGTAACAATGGCGATGACGTAATAGCTCTTTTAAAATACAAGCTTATAAATATGGAGTAAGATATTTACAAACTATGATTGCGCCTCTTTTATTGGTTAAAAAAGTGCAAAGAAGTCATCGTTGCCCTTAATGAACGATTTTTAGCAAAGTAATGGTGACTCGCTTCTCCTATGATCAATTTCCATTCAAAGGGGACATTACGCATTGAAGAATGACAGCAACTACTCATTTTTAAAAGCAAATTGTCCGGAAGGAGGAAATTTACTTTGGAACTCAACACCGAGCGTTGCCTCGTTACTACACCGTGGAGATGAAAATATTAAATATTTCTTTTTCTCGAGTGGAAGTCGAATCCACAACCTGCCGCCTCCTCAGTCGCACTCTTGTGCCCCTCCACCACGACTGGCCTCAAAAAGAAGGAGGAAAAACTACAAAATATTTTTAAAATGTATGCAAGCATTTCTCCTGCTGAAATACATATATACATACGAATATCCTAAGAGCATAGAACGGAATGTCTTAAAACTAGATTTAGTCTACTCACCAACAGAAACAAAAATAATTACAATATAAATGCGCGACAACTTTTACTTTTCCAGACTATCTCTAATTTCGAGAGTATTATGCATGCCTAGAGAAACGCATTTAAAATGACCGTTGGAGAAAATGACAATGACAATGCCTTTCCTTTAGATACTTTTTCTACATTATTTTATATTATATTCAAGATAACTTAGCAAATAATGTTGTGATATTAGAGAATGTAAAAAAAGAAGGGGCTATAGCACAGTTATACACTGGCACACGGTAGAGTGTGTTCTGACATACATTAGCAATTGCGAGCTCGAATCCAGTGGATATTTTATCTTATCAAGGTAGATTGAGAGAACATAGTGTTAAGACACTCCGTTTCCCACTTTCCGCGGAATTCGGGGGGCATTGCGTGATAAGAAGAAATAAATATATGCTCACAACCAGTCGCGATTAGTCACACTTTGTGCACCTGCGCCACGACTGGCCTCAGTTCTTTTTTAATTTTATCTTATCAAATCCCCAAATTCACACAATATCATAAAAATAAATTTCTAAGCAATTAGGATACGGTCACTAAACAAAAAAAATCCTATGTATTTGATTGACTATATAATATAGTACCATGAGATTTTCCTTGTTTAAATAGTTTTATTTTGTCGCTGAATTGACACTTACCACCTCTGTTTTTCCCCTATAACTTTTAGAAAAAGTCAATTACCCAACTAATGATGGATCGATCAGCTGCACGAGTAAGTTCGCGTGGTCTTTGTAATATAAAACCATTTTTCACGTTTTATCATTCACTAATTTCGAGTGTTAACTCGTCATGCGACTGTAAGCGCGACAAGTTGTAAGTTCTATTCTCATTCGAGTAAATAAAATATTTAATATTCTGGGATACAGCTTGAACATAAAAAAACATTCCCTTACATATCACAAGGAACCTACAAAACTTCAAGTTACAAGGCCTAGTATTTTTCCCTATGCTTTATAGCAGAAGAATTATATTTATGTCTCTTTCTTTTTTACAACTATTCTAGGTAAAGATTTCATGTTATTCACTATTATCGTATATCGTAAGAAAGTTCAGTACCAACTGGCAACTGTCAAGTTATTATCACGAAGGGCACTCATTTGTCAGTCTTCAGATAAATACTAAGTACTAAACATACGTAGTAAATGTTAATTTCAATGTTTTGTTTAATGCTCTTAAGTGTACTTTGAAAAATATTAACATTGCAAAGTAATATGGAAAACTCGAAAGAAAATCTCAAGTAATTGATAATGAAGTTTTAATGCATCATTTTGTTTTAGCATCACGTTATATCCCGCACATAGTAGGATAGGCACAAAGAACCTGGGAACCTAGAGTTAATACACTCCGTTCCCATTAGGATACATCCGTCCCTTACCTTCCGCCGAACTCGGCAGCGCGTTGAGAGGCGGAACTCAAGGCCACATTTTGTCTCGTTACCAGAGCGAGGGAATGATAATGTTAAATATTTTTCTTAAGTCTAAGAAACCAGTCTCAAGAAACTTATTAATATAAAATGTAAAAGAAATAAATAAATAAAAAAAACACAAACGACAAAGCTTATACATATAACGTGATGTGTAAAAGTCACATAATAGCTAACAACAGTTATGCCTATGACAGGCTCTGGCACGTCGGCTTTGTGAGTAGTTCACGCTGGATTAACAACACAAAAAGTGTTTGCTATTTACTTCAATAAATAATACTAACTTAAAACTACTCTACTAGTATTCGTATTATGTCTTTTTTATAGCTTCAAGTTGTATCAAGCACAGGCAGAAGGAACCTGGGAACCTAATGTTAAGACACTCCATTCCCATTAAGACCCACGTAACGTTCGCCACTTTCAGCCGAATTCTGGGAACATTGCGTGTTGAGTGGCTGAAACTCAACACCGCACTTCGCCTCGCAGCAAGCAGCAGCAGCAGCAATAACAGCAAGAATTGCGTCTCTGTCGCGTTTACAATTGCACTCTTGTGTACGCTACGCCACGACTAGTCTCCAATAGTAATATTAATTGAATTGAAATATTGAATATTTTCATTTTCTACCTATGTCTACCCAACTATGCGGGAAAAAACACTACATGTTTTACACTATAGATAACGTAGATTACTAGGTAAGGAAAATCGACGTCAAAACTAAACTGTATACATTAAAATTATCAGTATAACTAGTCTTTCGAATGGAATTTGAATCAACATAAAAAGAATCAAAATACAAACGTCCACAGTTTTATTAAAAAATTAGGAAAGACTGAGGTAAGCTGCACATGCATGCTAAAACAAAACTAAGAACTAACTCGAAACTGGCAAGCGATGTACGTAGTCGTGTCACCATCGCGGCTAGTTCTGGCTGTTACGCTGTACGCCGAATTACCTACACGAAGCTGTCTTTACACAAACCATGGACTGATGTTTACGTTAAAAATGACTTCTCTAATGCAGATTTACATTTGAAGTGACTCTTGAAATATGCATGATATTAACTAAAAAAGTAAATGTACGTGAAGAGATTTTGAATGGGAAACTTAAAAGGAAATTGTTTCGTTTTCTGTTTGCATCAAATAAACGACATTTTATGCAATCAAAATATACTTTTTAATGTTTCGATTACTATTGTGTTATTTATGTTAAAACACCAGTATTGAGGTGCTCTGTCCCTCGTCTTTTCACACAAATTTGAACGCTAAGCTTTGTCTTGATACCAGAGCGAGAAAACGAAAATAAATCAATCCCATGAATGGGCCAATTGAACCCAAAACCGTCCCGTTTACATAGATCGTACCACTGTACCACGACGGTCCCAAAAACGAATTATACTATAAGAGTGAAATACCTATAGGTAAATCATGCAAGAAAGATCACAAATCACAAATCAATATGTTGCAATGGAATGTGTTACGAAAAATTAAGCAAAGCAGATGATATTATTATTATAATAAACAAGTTCTAATATTCGCTTGTTTCTTAAAATATTAGCAATCATTTAATTAAAAACTAAACCAACCTTATGATAAGTGTCCTTCTGCCAGTTTTTGATCTGAGCTATGACGTCGTTGACAAGACGGTCGCGCACGCTCAGGTGCAGGTCCGAGAGCCGTTCAGCCTCCACCATACCGCCTTTCCACGCCGCTTCCATTGTACCATATTCGGGGCCTAGGACAACAAAACACACCAGATAAATAAATTTATATTAAACATACATATTATATTTTATGGTAAATTTAACAAATCTTAGAGGCCGTCGTGTGATAGATTAAAAATGTCGGACCGTAAATGCGACAGTTGTGGGTTCGATTTCTGCATCTTTATTTAACTTTATCCTTTTCACTTTGCCTGCTATCTTCGGGACAGCGTGAAGCTAAATGAGATCTTAATTTCATACCTCCCTTAACTTATAATTATGGTATGTTATATTCATAGACTTTTATATTTCAAAAATATCATGGATATAGGTAATAAATTCAAATCGATCAAATTGGAAGAAGATAATTTGCATCGGTAAAAAATGTAAAAGAAATCTATCTATACGCTAACAAACGAATGAAGGCAAAATTGTCGCCGCCTCTGTGACCTCTCATACCAATTCAGGTAAACCAATAATATCTAAGCTATAACACCCAGATAGGCTACTTGTGGCCTAGTGACCTAAATGGATTAAGGGTCGTCATTAACAGTAATACCGAGATATATCGAGTATGTACTTCATCTATACTAATATTATAGAGTAGAAAAGTTAGTTTGGAAGAGCGCGCTTATCTCAAGAACTACTGATACAGATAAAACAAATATTTTTGTTTTGGATAGTCCATTTATCGGAAAGGATATATTTCATCACGTTGATCGTTTCACTGTAACTCAGCGTATTTGGGGTTAATGTTACTTCCCGCATTTATAATGGATCGTGTGTCGTACACAACGAGTAGTTATTTCCGTTTGACCACGTGGACGAAGCCGCAGGTAAAAGCTAGTAGTAAGATATAGTCCTAGTATTCTGACATTCCTTTCACTGGAACTTGTGAACGGTTATTGCACATGTATTTGTTATTTATATAATATTAGATTATGCCTGTGGCTTAGTGTTAGCGCTATTTTATGTTAATTTGAATTGCTATTTACATATTTTCTTGTAATATATAAATAAATGTCTTTAGACTATACAAATACAACTTTCTGTAATGCCCAATACTGGTGACAGCCTGTCCCATGGATAACTAATAAATGTATACGAATGTTTCTATTATGTACCGGTAATAAATATATATTATCTTGCTATGGCAACACTGTATATTGACGTGACTAATGATCGCGTCCTTGATATTTTAATTATTCATATAGAAGTATTTGATTAAATCATAGTCCATCATCCAATATGATCTGTACAATGAAGACTATTTTTAGTATATTGTAACAAAACGAGCCTCTGAAGTCTACACTTGAGTCGCAAGTCCTAGGCACTGTTACGAATAAGTATTTCGAGCTCAAGAATGCAAGTATTTCTATTTGCTGCAAATTGAAGAATTGATAACTATCATTTTCATCATATCCTTTAAATATACAAAATCCATTAATAAATATTAAATTTCAGGAACGTATTGTACAGTAAAAGATAGTCATGCTTATAACACATTCTCTGCTCGGAAGATTGAATTAAATCCGCACCAACTTTGCAACAAGACTCATTAATCATCCCATCAACAGTCTAATGCATTATGTTTTATATCTTTACGCATGTATCATAATTTTTCCAGTAGGAAAACTTATAATAGACATATAAAACATATTTTTGAAATATATAAAAAGTTATAGTTATTAGCATTTACTTGACTAGAAATAATGCATGGAAAATGCGTAACAATGCATTATTTATTATATTCTTATGGGTTTTGTTCAAGAAACCCAATGAATCACTGACAAGATGACGGAATACTAAAAATATTTTTTAACCTAAATTACTATTGATACGTTGCAAGAAATACACCCTCAAACTTTTAAGTGAGCTCCTTACCACTCTGTTCCGTACGGGGCCTGTTAGATTTCTCCATTCTTAAATTTAACTTTTAATAGCTGTAACTTAATTGCCCCAAAATTAATCAGAACTTCGTGAACAGTTTTGAACTCAGTATTTAAGAGTTTAGGGTACAAAGTCGCCGATGGCAGTTAAATTCTTTGAATAAATTACTATTCAGCGTGAGACGTTGCCCCCGACTGGCAAATTTACTTAATTAATGGTGCGTACGCGGGGCGTGAATCTTGACTTTCTTTCGTCATTTTTTTTTTGTCATATAAATTTTTTATTTTAATCATATACGTACAAAAGCACGCTTTCTAAGCAGGTTTTTTTAATTATATAACTAAATGTCCACTGGACAGTGGACAATTATGTCAAGAAATATAATTAAAGATTGATAACAATTGTTTAGTCATGCCTTTTTCTAGGACTTAGTGTCCTGTGCTATATAGCATATATTTACCTGTCAAGATAGTGACATTTTTATAAACATACAAACTTTAAAATTGTTTATAAGAATTATTTTTAAAAATGATCATAATTTAACTTCAATAATTAACTTATAATTCAACATAATAAAATAGTAAGTAGGAAAGCAATGAGACACCTAAATACGATAATTAATAATTATAATCTTAACTTATTAATTGCAATTATCGTCTTATTACCTACTTAATTCAACAACAACATCACATAAATCCTACTTACTTTTCACTTTATATGATTTTTAGGTGGAAAATGTAAGTGAGGAAAGTGAGATTTTAATTTGTGATACAACAAGCATTTCGCAATTAACGAAAGTTGCAATATTTAAATACAATTATACGCTATATAAGAAAAAACTAGTTTAAAAACTAACCAAGACACTGGTAATAAATGTATTATGTCCATACATTTTTTTGTATGAATTTATTATTACTGAAAATCACAAACGGGTTCCGCGTGACCCACTAGCAAGTTCCCAGTTACGTAACAATTATTCATTTCATCTGTAAAAACTGGTCTTTGACCAGTCGACGTTGATTTCGTAACTTTCCCTTCGTGCCAGCTGACGTAAGGCCGTATTGACTCACATGTCATTCGGCGAATCACCCAAATTATAGAAGATTAATCAGAAATTTATTGAGTAAGTGGAATTATAACGAGCCGTAGATTCTAATTCTACTCAGAGAAAAGTTTTTGTTTAAAATGTTTGATAAAATGTTAAAAGACAAGGTTAGGAAAAGACTTTTATGGTATGGCCTGTATTTTAGCTGTTATTAAATCTATACAACAGTATCGGAGTATCTGTTTTATATCTAAATGAAAACCAAATATCTATTCAGCATTCTTCTATCTATACATACATAATTCTTATTAGGGAAATTTTAATCTATAACTTTGTATACAATCTTCTTGAAATTAAGAAAACAAGAAATACAAAAACACAAATTAAATAAAATAATAGTAAAGTTTTCTTCAAAAACAAAATATGTATTTCATATACTTAATTGCCTCACTATAGATAGTTACATAAGTAAACGATGCCACCAAAAGTCATTAAACGCGCCATGTAATGACTTTCGATTTTCAATAATGCATGTATTACAACAGTACTTTCGGCACGTCTGTACCGCGACCCGATCCGAATCACATCAAATGCAGCGCGTGCGCAGCGTAGTAAGTGACCTAAGGCTGACTACGCATTGAATTGTTTTAAAAGCAATATTACAACACTTTTTATATCTAATTTCAGTATTTAATAGATTTTAAAAGTCTATTAACATGCTAAGCATTGTAAATATACTAAATCATTTCAACTACCTGTACAGGCAATATAAAATCTTCAATTAGTGAGATATGAACGTAGTGAACAATTTAATGCCGCGTTGAGTTTCGACATTCAACGCGCCATGCCTGCAGAACTTGGAACAGAGTGTCTGAACATTAGTAGGTTCCCTAACCTGCCGTGTGCAGGATGCAGCGTGACGTTAAAAAAATATGAGTCCTGTGACAGTTAGATTTCACAGTTACAAAAAATAGATAAAATTGTTTAATCATGGGTAACATAAAAAAAATAAACAACTTTTGGACATATACATAAATTAATCTCGCTCGCATATATAAAAATTCACGAGATACTTTTGTAATTATAATATACCTGCCATACCTACAAATTGTGTAGATGACCACACCATTATATGGTCGTCACGCAAGTCGTCGTGTGCAGTCACCCTAAGTGCCAAATGACTTTCCATTTCGGTTTTTAATGTTTTATTCGCGCCACAGCAGTTTATGCAAGCTGTTGTGAAAAATGGCGCCGAGAAAATGTGTATCGCCGTTGAATTATAAGAGTGAAATTAAATGTTACATAATTTTATATCGGAGAAAATGGGTGGGTTAATGACAGTTACTTTTTCCTCGAAGTTATATTGTATTTTGCAAGGTCAGCATATTTTGTATTGACTTGATTATTTCAGTCAATTTATAGAAATTTTTACGTAGGATTCAACAAGGTGCTTTCAGGGCACTAGGAGTCGAGTCTCGCTTTTCAGTTTCGCTTCTACTTATGTATCTAATTTAAACTTTAATAAAGGGGTGGGCACTCCTATAGACACAGAGAGACTTTAGTAGAGTTTAGAACTGAAGAGTGTTACATAACAGATATATTTATTGCATTTAATCTAAATAAAATTACAAATATTTTATCTTTGACACCAACTTTCTTCCAATTGGGATTTGAATTTACAATAAATGTCAAACTATAGATGTAACACTGGATAAATATTTTCATTTCCTCGGTATGGTTGACTAACTGCAGCGTAGAGTTCCACCATTCACATGTAATGTGTAAAAATTGAACAAGAAACAGCATGCAGCTTAGAGAAAAAAAGAACAGAGTGAATCAGCACCAACTCCTCGTACGTGCTAATAACTTCATAAAGAAAATGAATCACTTTTATAAAGAAAAACTAAATGAAACATTTGATTTTGTGCCGTGCGCAATGTTTAACATATCCCCCTACATTTAATAGGTGAAGTAGCCTATGTTGGCGCGTGATCGCTAACCGCTGACGGAGCGAGCGAGATCATTTTAACATCGCGTACTATTATATAACGGCTGTATATAGAAACGATAAAGTGGTTTGGTGAAGGAGTATCATTAGATTTTTGGAATATGGCACAATTCTCGGAACGGATCTATAAAAATATTTTTTTAAAAATGATATCATATTTAACTTTTTTCGCCACATGACTACAGACTTAAGCGGAAAACGGAATAACGTATCACAAGGTTTTCTCTGTTTATGTCTATTTTAGTACAATTTAGATTTACGCTTTTTTTATTTTCACATAGCAAGATAGGCAAATGGAATATAATGTTAAGACACTCTTTTTCGCATTTTTAGTTAAATTTAATTTTAAATGCAAATATCTACAATATTTATATTTGATTGAAATTATAGCTTTTAAAATTTACAAAATATATTATTTTACAGGTGAAAACATATATAGATTTGCGTGCTCACAAATCACTGTCGGTCTAAGTGTATATAATTGCGTTATCGGCTAACCAACGGTTATTTAACAAGCGCAATTGCTACGAAATGGCCTCACTAGAAATGTTATTATAACGTACCTGAGACGTTGATAACGAAGAATAAAATACAATCCACAGTATTTATTGTAATTATTAAGTGAGTGGATTTTCCGAGGCCGTTGTGATGTAAGGATGAGACACGACGGTGGTAGGTTCGATCCCTACTCGGGGGAATGTATCATTATTTATTAATATTTAATTTTTTTCGCTCTGGCACCAAATTAAAAGCTCGTTGTTGAGACCCGCCATTCAACACGCAATGCCTCGAAAAAATGGGCGAAAAGTGGATAACGGGGTGTCTTAATATTGAGTATCCTGCTAGCCTCCCGATACATGTCAAAAAATTTGTAGTCCATCACAAAGTTTTAGTATAAGTAAAGATATAATTTCACCATATCAAAAACTATAATATTGCAATATTAAAAACTATAAAACAAATAAAACGATTATTTAGCAAACACGAGTAGCCATAACCTGGTAGATAGGTAGCCTTTCTCCCACAATAATTCTATTTCTGGAACAAACTATGCGGTGCGCCTCCGGAACGCAATAACAGGGGGTTTATGTTACCCGGCGCGGCGCCTTCAATGAGCGCTCCCCCGACTTATGGAAATACTTTAAATGATAACGTAAGCATTTTAGTAGCAAGTTTACTTTTATTTAATCAGTGTTTATATTCTTTATATTGTTTGTTTTATTTTCCTTTAGTTTGTGAAACGAATTAGAACAGGAAATACACAACAACAACAACACTCATATGAGTAGATGTATGTAGATATAGAAGAGAATTTTATATAGAGAGAATTTTTAAATTCAAAGATAGTATTGTATCAAAGGCAGTTTAGCCTAAATTATTAAATATTTTATTACCTCAAGTGGCAATCGGACCCACAACCCTCGCGTTTACAGTCGTGCTTTTGCCAATACACCACCATGGCCTTCGAAAGAATATTTGTTATAGCAATATCTCCATTAAAAGTACATAACTTCTTTAAAAGAAGCCATTCTATAGTACGAGTCGAGTGCTTAAATTTAATTCATCTATTATTATACGAACATATGAATAGTTTTGTAAGTCCACCGGAGCGGTACGAAGGTGACACCCGATGCGGGCACAGTGTTCCAGCGCGGTCCTCGTTCTTAACGAGCGCGGACAGCTGGAAGGGGCGCCGTCCATCCATCAATAAACATGGTAGTGAATAGATATCCGGCATTCAAATAAATATATATACGTCGTCTCAAGTAAAGTTAAGTACCTTTTGATAATTTACTTGGAATTATTTATATTTCTGTTCTTTATTTTAATTTTGGTAATGCGGCATTACTATTATTTATATTATGGTAAATCTATTCTATATCGAGAAACATCCTAAAATTCTATGTGACACAGTTTTCATAGTAAATTTATTTTTGAAGTCCAGGTAAAAACTAAATGAAGACATTACACCATTCCAAGCGCGAATCGTCTTGATTTGCAACGCATGTCCATATTAATGACGACTTGACCTTTGCCGTAGTAGCAAATTCAGCGATCGCCGGTTATTTAAATGCCAATCTAGATAAAGACCGCTATCTGATGCGCATCATTACCAATGTGCATTCCTTTCTATTGCTTGCAATTTGTAAGGATTAAATTAACCTTCCGATTTGTATTGGAACTGTGCTCTATCTAGCAGCATCTTTTAGTTACTTTACCTACTGCTTATTTAAAAAAAAAAATTAAAACAAATATATTTGTCAATTAAACTAAAGAAAGCTGACGCAGGATCAGTAGGTTTGATTTCCACTCGAAGCAAATATTCATATTGTGATTTCCTTGTTTGCTAACATACAGATAAACTACATTCTTCTAAAAATAGATTAAAAGTGGAAAACAAAGTACCCAATAGGTGCCTAATGAGAAAATGCGTGAAGATAAAAAACCTATAACCTTAACTAGAAATTATTGCAATGCTAAAGTGAAGTAATCCAATTATTAGTAAATGTCAGTTTATCAAGTTACACTAATGTACGTTTCAACTTGTACGCATTGTGTACTCTTGACAGTGACTAATGCTTTGTGAAGGTTGATGCTGCTACTGTGACGCGCGGCCACTGTGGTCGCGTGGGTCAGGTGGTGAATGCTGGATCATAGATGACATTTAAGCAAATCCCATCTCATTATAAAAGGTTAGCCGTAATAAATTAGCTTATATAGGCCCGTATTTATAAACAGCGTCATAGTTTGAGATCGTTCTTGAGATGCCGTTTTCATTCTTAGATATTTAATTCCAGAGCAATTTATAAACAATGTCTCCATCAATAATGGGTAGAACTATTTGAGCACTCACCTTTTTCAATAAGATCATTCCATTTCTTCGCCCATCCTCTCAAGCTCTTGGCGTAGGTCTTCTCGATATCGGCGCGCTCCTGAACCAGCGCTTGCAGCTCGCTGCACAGCCGGTGGCCGTCGTCGACGCGGCGCGTGGTGCGCTTGTAGTTGCCGGGCTCCCAGAACGAGTCCGACGTGACCGTGAGCAGCGCCTGCTCGTCGCTGTGGTGCGACATGGCGGTGCGACACTCACACACCGCCCCTCTGTTGACAACGAGAGTGAATTTAAGTATGTTATAATGGTATTGAAAGATCTAAATAAACAACAGTCTTTGTTCATTTACATTATTGGCAAGCAACTTTTGAATTGCCAAGAAACATAAAAATGTCTGTAGTGCCAGTCCTTCTTTCGAGCCTGGGTTTAGGTAGGAAGCCCCAATTCGAAGCCAGGTAACCATTACATTATGTATTTTCAACCAACTAAAAGCAATTTAGCCATTTACAAGTAGTATTTTATTAGTAAAATTTATTAAGTGATTCTAGAGTGTAAGATAATAATATAAATCGTTTATTGTAGTTTTTTGAACCGAAATTTCAATTTAATTTATTTAAACATACATTAACGCTAAAACAAACCTTCTAGTCACCGAATGATTTAACACAGACGGTGTAAGCCGTGACGTAAGGCTATTTCCACTCGAACGGAGGAAATAATGATAATTATTTAACAATTTATCAACACTTAAGTCACTACAGTGAGCAGTGTTCTATTGTGTGGTATTTTTATAGTTTTTGCATGGTTTTACATAAGAACGTAAACATTGCATACTAATTACTAGATGCTAGATATCACTAGAAACTATTAAGATTATCGATATATCTTTCTTTTTGTAATTAAGACGTTGTTGAGTTTTGTTTTCCGTAACCGTTTCATTTGTGGCCCACAACCAGAGATTTTTTTTATATAAATATAAGAGTATCAGTTATATCTAATTAGGTAATTACCTAACAAAGCAGCTCCACGTTTTGTCCTGTATAGCGAGTAAGTCAGAAAGACACTCTCACTTTCCGCCTAATGTTCTAGACATTGCGTGTTGAGTGACGGAACTTAACACCGCACTCTGTATCCTGTATCTTATTATATATATTAACGTTTTTATTAATAAATGTAGTGATGCATATCATATTATAAAAAACAATAATAATTATTATTATTAGCAAACATAGTAACGTAATCGCTATAGTCGCTACAGACTCATTACAACGGCGGCCTTCATCTGTGAATGAATGAACATTTCTTTCTTATATGTTGTATTGACAAACCGTTTGTATATATACTATTATTTTTTATCGGCCAAGTAAAAATGGGTTTACACGTGTCAAGGCTGATGAAACTTTTTAAATAATATGGCGTAAGAGTCATTTGCGTGATTATACTAGCCATTGAAACGGTGAAACGGTTGAAAAGAAACGGTTATTTTGTGACGATTGAACTTCTTAAAAGCTGGTAAGGGGAAGATAAGGCAAAAGGTTTCTGTACTATAAAAATACTATAATTTATTTCTTTATAATATAGGAACTTTGACATTTAAGATTTTAATAAATTATAAAAATGTTGCTATATCTCTTTTGATCACTTTACATCTCTGCTTATTCAAATTTTCCATAATAATTGCTATAAAAAATATAAAAATGTGATCACGTATATATATAACACCTATGTTGACCTTGTTCATAGAATCTTAATAATAGTCATATGTGCAGGATTATGAAAAATATGACGCAGTGCCCTTCTGTTTTAAGTAACCATTAAACAAAGATAAAGTATTATTAAGGTATTAATAAGATATAAGACATATATATTAACTTATATATAATCTTTATGCTGACTTACGTAAGTTTCATTTCACGATTTTATTATCTTTTACCTACAACAGCTTTCTTACATTTTGAATATTATTCATATGTGTAAACAGTAAAGTGAAAGATAAAATAAAGATAAATGACAGTCCTCTTAAAAAAAAAAATTACCACTTTAAATATAAAAATTAAAGCAAAAAAAAATAAGGTACATTCCGATAAGAGTAGGCATACATCATTCTCTCGCGTCATCTTCAAGTGTACGTAATTTACGGATACAAACATTGCATCACTTAAATATGTGGTTTAAGATTTGTAATAAAAGTATACAAACTACAACAAAATTTAAATATAGCATGCTAACACGTTTTAACTATATTATTTTGTATTAAATTAATCTACGAAGTAGTTGAAAATATTAAAATAAAATATTTAAAAAAAAAAAGGTTCTTACCCAAAAAATTGCAACACATGATGCACTTTTCCCGTACATCGTTGAGCTCGCCTTCGACTTTTTACTTTAGCCATATTGCACTATTCAACAGAATCACTTGGTTGGAACTAACGGCGGCTAGTAAACTAATTTTCTTTTGAAAAATATACAGGTAACCTAGGTAACTAGTAGGTAACTAGTGGGTAACTAGTAGGTAACTAACTACCTAGTATGAAAATTGCAGACGATCTAATTAAGATGTACGATGTATCTAGTACTAGAGCATGATGAGTCACGCGGTGTGCGGAAGACGCGACATCTCTTTGACGGCAAATAGTTTACAGTAACTCGCATTCTAATCAAATACTAGCAATATGCATCTTAGTGTTACACTACAATGTGGTGTTTTAGACATTGTATATATAAAAAGAATGTCTTATTACATATTATTAATTAAAATTATATAAGCATTTTTTTGGCGTCAATGTTAGTGATTTCAAACATTGGCCACAAGTATAACTCTCAAATGTTTGATCCATTACATTGATATGATATAATAAATTTGTTTGATCCATTACATTGATATGATATAATAAACTTGAATTTTGAATAAATTTGGATTTGGACTAACAGTATATCTTATTTCAAGAAATCTAATAATGTGAGAAATGCTTTAAGTATTCCGTATTTATCGTATTATAGAACATATAATGTACTACTAACTTATATACAAAAACATATTAATGGATTCTAGAATCTGGGGAAAAACATTATACGACTCAATTATGTGGTAATGTCAGGTAAAAAACGTATAACGCAATTAATTTCAATATATATACTGTATAAGATAAACAGAGACACAGGTGGTCCCACGATCGTGGCACACATATACGTATAGAGTACCTATAGTACGGTCGACGAGTTGTTGTTGCTTAGGAATGAGGTTTTCTGAACTTTTGTGCATAATGCACTTGGGAAGAAAATAATTAAAAGTAAGAAAAATACTAAAATGAAATCTTTGCAGCCGTCTACAAAGAACGTCAGTTAGGCCACGACTTGGCGACCGTACTGTATAGAGCATGTGAAGACGTAAAGAGACTCAAGAAACCGGTGCCACTTGTCTAAGTATAATTTCCATTGGACTTGGATCTCGGAAACCGGAATGGTGTGTAAATTGACATTCTGGACCTTTGTATTGACAAAAAATAACTGACAAGTAAAGAAATAATACGGATTCAATATTCTCGCAGTGCACTTTAAATTATTATTGGATATAAAGCAGATAAACTGTTTCTTTATTGTCATTAAATATAATTTTACATTGATAATGCCGTTTAATTAAAAAAAATGTTGTTCATTAAAATACGAATATAAATCATTGATAAAAAGCTTGTAACTAAGTAACAAAAAAATAACCTACCAATTTTTAAAATTAACACTAAAAACAATACAATAACATTTGACAATGTATTAATACATGTTACGAAAGAATACAAGTGACGCGATTAATAACCTAGCACGCGACGATATAATTCAAAATCAAAATAGACATCAACATCACACAAACACACTCAACTCCACGACACTACACAGAAGAACAAAAAAAAAACACATTTGTTATAAACTCAAGGATATTAACGCTTAAGAAGGACCATTATTAAAAACAAAAAAAATTCTTTTTTGCCTACACACTGCTTTCCTGCAGTCTTCAGAGCCGAAAACTACACTACACTGTTCTAAATTCTCGATACAAACTGCAAACCAAAAAAAATCGAGTAATTCGAGTCACACAATATTCAACTCTGTTCCTTCCGAATGATAAAAATCGTCTCGAATATGCAAGCGGCCTTGTACGGGTGATGAATCACCGTCGAGTCAATTTTGTTCGCGTGTTAGGTTTTGTATCGCCGTATCGGGATTTTTCGTTTCACCTGTTAGTGATTTATATTTATATCATATATACTACACAATATACATAATAAAAGTACAAGACATGTCATTGATCTTTTTATTGATAGAATAACGTTAAATATTGATAAATCTTATGCTGATGACGGTACACAAATATAGTCAGTACTTACTGTGACTTTGGTGGTTAAAGTTTAATAATAATTATTTTCAGCGTTATGTTTATCAAAAAATATATATAAAATAAATTTATTTTAACAAACTAAAAAGTATAAAATGAATTTACTTAACATAAAGCAAAAGTACTTTGATTTTGTTAAAAAATAATAATAAAAGAAATATTTAATAATTTTGAAGTCGTTGTCAAGTAAAACAAACAGGCTTAGTAATTCGTCGTTGTAGCATTAGCTTGACATGTTATTGCACATATAATTGATTTTAGTTACAAAGTATGTAAAAAAGTAAGTATAGAACCTTCATTGAACTTCAAAAGCACAATGTCGACCACAATATAGAGCGAGAACAATAAGTTAGTCTGGAAATGCAAGCCGTTTTTTAATATCGGATTCCTCAAGAATGTGATGATGTTATTAATTGATACGTTTTATTTTAATCATTTATTGAAATTATTTTCCCGCTTCTATCTGCAAGCAAGCGAGGCGTTAAATTCTCAACCCTCCACATGCAATGTCACAAAAATAGGCGCACGGAGTGTCTAATCACTAGGTTCCATCTGCCTACACTGCTTAGCGAAAGCTGTTTTTTGTTATAATAATACACATACAATGTAGGACACAGGTTTCAATAGGAGCACCAGCAGAGAGGATTGAACAACAATCATTGGAACCATGACCGTGACGGTGGCGTATTTTTCGCAACCGTAGACTCGGAGATACAGCTCGTAATGAGAAAACTAAACGCTGCATTACCGCTGGGCCATGTATTTACTAAGGGAACAAAATAGTATACAAGAATGGAAAGAAGAATATTGACGAAAAAGAAATTAAAAATTTACAATTTGTTAATTCAAATTAATTATATTGAACAGTCGATAATTTTAAACGGTATTTAATGTTATTAAAACATGTTTTTTTTAATGTGATAGTTGTAACTAACCAACATGTGAAGACGTGGAGTGAAGACGTGAAGACTGTAAGTACAAATACTCTATATTTTTAGCACACGATATGTTATTTCTAGACAAGTGACAAGTAGAAACGAAATGATTATCATTCTCTGTTTACTTTACAATCTTAGGAAATTAATTATTTATAGTTGCTTATGACAAACTAGTGTATAGAGCTAATTACGTGTATAGAGCTGCTTTTTTGAGACGACTGGATATTCATTTTATTACTTTCTGTAAAATAAATTACAGAAAATGCTTGACGATAAAAAAAACACATGAAATAAAAAAAATATTTAAAAACCATCAAGCAAGTCTAGCCGAGGCTGTGTGATAAATGCAAGGGGTTGAGGGGAGACACAATCATCGCGGTCGTGACCGTGACGCAGGCTCATTGTTCACGGCTCGCGTATAGCTCCTTATCGGAGATGGGATATGTGTTAGAGGATGTTTGTTGGAAATTAAGGTAAAACTGATAACAAATGCTTAGCCAAGTAGGTTTAAGACAACTATAATACTTCACTTTAAAAAAAAGTTTGTTTAATTATTAAAAGTAATATAATAATAGAAAATTACTCACTTCATAGGTACGTAATTTTAATAAAAATAAAAGAAAAAAATAATAGAAAAACATAACTTTTATAGCTTATGATTAACAATGATTGATGAGCGTTTATTATAATAGCAGAAACAGTAAAAACAGGCATTCTATTGTTGACAATCAATAAGTCATAAAAACAGATGACACTTTTCCATAGATCCTTGTTTACTTGAATATTATTAATTCACGCTCCGCTCCATTTTCTGCCGCGCTTTGTCTCTACACCAGAGCGAAGAAATGAAAATATTAAAATTTAATTTTCACTTGAAACAATATAAGAATATTGTTGAAATATACACTTTAACAGAATTTAAATAGCATTAGGTAGATACTTCGCTTACTGTCATTGAAAATTGAAAAGCGCTTGTAATAGCTTAGCGTAGGTTACCTACCTACTTGAATAATGAATATTCATTCAAGAATATTTTTTGTTGTGATATAAGAATGTTTAATCAAATAAAATGTTTCATTAAACCGTCTGAATGTACGTATGTACCAAGATTACGTGCGGTGAGCTGCACCACAAGTATTTAAGGTCAGGGGGAAGCCAACAGCGTTTGTGATAACACCCGTTGTGCACGCAACCACTGCAACCACTGCAACGTTGCGGTTTAATATTTGGCTTACAAACGCAAACATAGTGGCTTTCGTTTAAAATTACTAATTTGATTTGTTTTCAACGTACCTGGTTGTATCGTTTTACTGAGTACTAGTTACGTCAAAGTTACGTCAAAGTTTTTACTCATTTCTAAGCAATAGTACAATTATTTTATTGAAAAAAGTACTGAAAAAATTATATAGCTTTCCAAACATACATTACATGTAGTTCATAGAACTACTTAGTAATTTATATGAAGAAATATATTTAAAATAAAATATATTTTACTCTCAACGTATTCTAGTTTTTCTAGACTACTAATTACACTAATACAGAAATGAAAAGTGAGTCTAGTAATACTTTAGAGAACACATGGACCGAGGTACTGTGAAGAGAACAAGTAGATACTACATATTTATGAATTAGAATCTATTAAAAACATTCAAATTAAAAAATTACATACATAAGTATTTATCAACATGTGATTTTCTGTCATAACATCGGTTGTTACATACTAAATGACACACCTTATTAATGATTTTAAATAGTTTGACATAAACTAAATACAAGAAAAATTTAAGATTTAAATAATAATCGAGTTGTTATATAGCGTTACGTATATTAAAATATAGGACGTCACAGGCTGCGGCAGTACATTAATAGAATATAGTGTTTAACTTCGTCGTTTATATCAATTTCCATTTATTTTGGCGACATATCATGTTAGAAGGAGGTCTGACCCAACTCTTCTTTCAATTTCTGGTTAGGATCTACCTAATCTATATAAGTCTATTTGCAATAGTCTATAGTCAACTACTATTACTTATCTAGCATATAAAAATCAAACTCAAATACGGCAATGAGATTAAAACGTACCCGCTGGGGCACTTTAATTAATGTAATAGAAGCAAATTTTAATGTGTCCGACCACGAGCGGCAATTAACCTAAAAGCATTTACAGGCAGCTTCCGTAAATCAGTTGTACTCGTATATTGCATTAGCTTTTGCCTGCGGCTTCGCCGGCTTGATCACATCAAAATAAACTAAGGTCCATATTTATACATAGGTCTCAACTCTGCAAACGATTTCAAGATGCCGTTGTCATTATAATTAATGAATATAAACTCGATTACTATCAAGATCGATCTCAGAGTTGAGAGTGGTTTATAAATACGAGCCTAAGAGTTGTGTAAAGTGTACATGTGACACTTATTGAAGAATAATAATATATAAGAGTTATATATATCGAACTACTAAAGTGATGGAATACAACCCATACATTCTTCTACAGATAAGACTATAAAATACAAAAGGAAAAAATTCAACCAGTGATATAGATAGCGCACACAATCAAACAAACAGTCCATCCAGCTTTATAATATCAGTAGGTACGTATAGATAGTAGCGAAATCACAGCCCATGTGAAATTACCATAAAACATATGCTCTTAAAATTTATATTAGGGTTATTATAACATAATAATACAGTTGGTTATGATAATTTTTATGTGTTCTCCAAAATAACTGTACATAATTAGTGGTGAAAACTTAACACTACCTGTATTTAAGTTAGGGTTTTATTTATTACCAACCTAATAAAAATGTTTTTTTTTTCAATCTTAATGTTTTGTCCTGCATGGAGCAGAGTAGGCAGAGAGAATCTAGTGTCAGGACATTCCGTTCACGACTGAATTCAAGTTATTGCGTGTTGAGTGTAGGAGTTCAATGCCGCACTTGCAAGAGATGGTAACTAACTTAACTT